>NW_026531140.1:0-107454 GCF_020745825.1 Agelaius phoeniceus | reverse complement strand
TCCCCATTTTTAGGGTGATTTCCTCCCTTTTTGGGACAATTTCTCCCTTTTTGGTTGATTTTCCAATTTTTTGGGTTGATTTTCCCCATTTTTAGGCTGATTCCCTCCATTTTTTGGGTTGATTTCCCCCTTTTTTTGGGGTGATTTTCCCCATTTTTATTGTGATTTCTTCCCTTTTTGGGACATTTTTTTCCCTTTTTGGGTTGATTTTCTCCTTTTTGGGTTGATTTCCCTCCATTTTCAGGTCGATTCCCTCCATTTTTGGTTCATTTCTCCCTTTTTGGTTCATTTCTCCCCTTTTTGGCTGATTTCCTCCCTTTTTGGGACAATTTCTCCCCTTTTTGGGTTGATTATCCCCATTTTTAGGCTGATTCCTCCATTTTTTGGGTTCATTTCCCCCTTTTTGGGTTGATTTCCCCATTTTTGGGTTGATTTCCCCCTTTTTGGGTTCATTTCCCCATTTTTGGGTTCATTTCCCCCTTTTTGGGTTCATTTCCCCTTTTTGGGTTCATTTTCCCATTTTTGGGTTGATTTTCCCATTTTTGGGTTCATTTCCCCATTTTTGGGTTCATTTCCCCATTTTTGGGTTGATTTCCCCATTTTTGGGTTGATTTCCCCCTTTTTGGGTTCATTTACCCCTTTTTGAACCATTCCCCAAACCCCTCCCTCTGATCCCTGGCATTTCCCCCAATTTCCCTCCCAATCAAGGCTGATCCACCCCAATTAATTCCACTCCACTCTAATTGAGCACAAACCCCACCAAATATCCCCAACCACCAAAAACCCCAACCCCAAAACTCCCCCCAGAAATTCTCAATTTTGGGGTGGGCAGAATTTTGAGGAAACCCCAAAAAAACCCGAAAAAAACCCAAAAAACCCAAAAAACCCTCAAAAAATCCCAAAAAACCCCAAAAAACTGGAAAAAAACTGGAAAAAAACTGGAAAAAAACCCCAAAAATCCCCCAAAAAACCCAAAAAAAACCCCAAAAAAACCCAAAAAAACCCGAAAAAAACCCCCAAAAAACCCCCAAAAAACTGGAAAAAAACTGGAAAAACCCCCGAAAAAAACCCAAAAAAACCCGAAAAAACCCCAAAAACCCCAAAAAGTCCCAAAAAAACCCCAAAAAAACCCAAAAAACTGGAAAAAACCCCCAAAAAAACCCCCAAAAAACCCCAAAAAATCCCAAAAAAACCCCAAAAAACTGGAAAAAACCCCGAAAAGACCGAAAAAAACCCCAAAAAAACCTGAAAAACCCTAAAAAAACCCCAAAAAACCCAAAAAACCCTCAAAAAATCCCAAAAAAACCCCAAAAAAACCCCCCAAAAACTGGAAAAAAACCTGAAAAAAACTGGAAAAAAACCCCAAAAATCCCAAAAAACCCGAAAAAAACCCGAAAAAATCCCCAAAAAAATCCCGAAAAAACCCCAAAAAAACCCCCAAAAAACTGGAAAAAAACCCCCAAAAAAAACCCAAAAAAAAAACCCGAAAAAAAACCCCAAAAAACCCGAAAAAAACCCCGAAAAAAACCCGAAAAAACCCCAAAAAACCCAAAAAAAACCCCGAAAAAACCCGAAAAAACTGCAAAAAACCCCAAAAAAACCCGAAAAAAACCCCCAAAAAAACCCAAAAAATCCCCAAAAAACCCCAAAAAAACCCAAAAAACCCCCAAAAAACCCCCAAAAAACCCGAAAAAAAACCAAAAAAACCCCAAAAAAACTGGAAAAAAATGGAAAAAACCAAAAAAAAACTTCAAAAAAACCCAAAAAAATCCCCAAAAAAACCCAAAAAAACCCAAAAAAACCCAAAAAAAACCCCAAAAAACTGGAAAAAAAAGCCGAAAAAAACCGAAAAAAACCCGAAAAAACCCCCCAAAAAACCCGGAAAAAAACCCCAAAAAAATCCCAAAAAATCCCCAAAAAACCCCAAAAAAAAACCCCAAAAACCCCGAAAAAACCCCCGAAAAAATCCCAAAAAAACCCCAAAAAAATCCCCAAAAAATCCCCAAAAAACCCCCAAAAAACTGGAAAAAAAACCCCGACGAAACCCCGAAAAAAACCCCGAAAAAACCCCCAAAAAACTGGGAAAAAACCCGAAAAAAACCCCCAAAAAAACCCCAAAAAATCCCAAAAAAACCCCCAAAACCCCCAAAAAACTGCAAGAAAACCCGAAAAAAACCCCCAAAAAACCCTAAAAAAACCCCAAAAAACTGGAAAAAACCCAAAAAAAACCCAGAAAAAACCAAAAAACCCCCAAAAAATCCCCAAAAACCCCCAAAAAAAACCCGAAAAACAGCCCAAAAAAACCCCAAAAAAATCCAAAAAAAATCCAAAAAAAACCCGAAAAAAACCCCAAAAAACTGGAAAAAATGAAAAAAACCCCAAAAAAAACCCCAAAAACCCAAAAAAAACCCAAAAACTGCAAAAAAACCTGAAAAAAACCCCCAAAAATCCCAAAGAAACCCGAAAAAAAACCTGAAAAGACCCCCAAAAAACTGCAAAACAACCTGAAAAAACCCCAAAAGAACCTGAAAAAATCCCCCAAAACCCCAAAAATCCCCAAAAAAACCCCCAAAAGTTTATTTTTTCTCCCAGAGGGCAAAGGTCAGCGGGAGAAGCTGGAGCTGGTGGCCTCCTTCTCCTTCTTTGGCAACGTGATGTCCATGGCCAGCGTGCAGCTGGCTGGGGCCAAGAGGGACGCGCTGCTGCTCAGCTTCAAGGATGCCAAGGTAGGGGGAACAGGGGGGAAATGGTACAAAAATATCCTACAGAAAGCTGAAAAATGTCCTGAAAAAATCCCATAAAAATATCCTGCAAAAATCCCATAAAAATCCTACAGAAATCTGAAAAAAAATCCTACAAAAATCCTACAGAAATCTGAAAAATGTCCTGAAAAAATCCTACAGAAAGCTGAAAAATGTCCTGAAAATATCCTACAGAAAGCTGAAAAATGTCCTAAAAAACATCCCATAAAAAATCCTGCAAAAAATCCTACAAAAAATCCTACAGAAATCTGAAAAATGTCCTAAAAAAATCCCATAAAAAATCCTGCAAAAATCCCATAAAAAAAACCCACAGAAATCTGAAAAATGTCCTAAAAAAAATCCTAAAAAAATCCTGCAAAAATCCCATAAAAAATCCTACAGAAATCATAAAAATGTCCTTAAAAAATCCATAAAAAATCCTACAAAAATCCCATAAAAATCCTCCAAAAAATCCTACAGAAATCTGAAAAATATCCTAAAAGAAAATCCTATAAAAATCCTAAAAAAATCCCATAAAAATCCCATAAAAAATCCTACAAAAATCCTACAAAAATCCCACCAAACATCCTACAAAAATCCAAAAAAATCCTATAAAAATACAAAAAAATCCCACTGAAAATCCTCCAAAAATCCTACAGAAATCTGAAAAATATCCTAAAAAATCCTACAAAAATCCTAAAAAATCCCACAAAAAATCCCACCAAAAATCCTACAGAAATCTGAAAATGTCCTAAAAAAATCCCACAAAAAATCCTACAGAAATCTGAAAAATATCCTTAAAAATCCTATTAAAATCCCACAAAAATCCCATAAAAAATCCTGCAAAAAAATCCTACAGAAATCTGAAAAATGTCCTCAAAAAAATCCCATAAAAATCCTACAAAAATCCCACTGAAAATCCTCCAAAAAATCCTACAGAAATCAGAAAAATATCCTAAAAAATCCTATAAAAATCCCATTAAAAATCCTACAGAAATCATAAAAATATGCTAAAAAAATCCTATAGAAAGACTAAAAAAATCCCACTGAAAATCCTCCAAAAAATCCTACAGGAATCTGAAAAATGTCCTAAAAAAATCCTATAAAAATCCTACAAAAATCCCATAAAAAATCCTGCAAAAAATCCTACAGAAATCTGAAAATATCCTGGAAAAAAATCCTATAAAAAATCCTGCAAAAATCCCATAAAAAATCCTACAGAAATCTGAAAAATGTCCTAAAAAAATCCCATAAAAAATCCGACAGAAATCAGAAAAATATCCTAAAAAAATCCTAAAAATATCCTAAAAGAATCCCATAAAAATGGTACAAAAATCCTAAAAAAATCCTTAAAAAATCCTACAAAAATCCTAAAAAATCCCACAAAAAATCCTACAGAAATCATAAAAATATCATTAAAAAATCCCATAAAAATCCTACAGAAATCTGAAAAATGTCCTAAAAAAAATCCTAAAAAAATCCTAAAAAATCCCATAAAAATCCTACAGAAATCAGAAAAATATCCTTAAAAAAATTCTATAAAAATCCTAAAAAAATCTCACTGAAAATCCTCCAAAAAATCCTACAGAAATCATGAAAATATCCTAAAAAAATCCCACAAAAGTCTAAAAATATCCTAAAAAAATCCCATAAAATCCTACAAAAATCCCATTAGAAAATCCTAAAAAAATCCCAAAAATATCCTAAAACAAATCCCATAAAAAATCCTACAAAAATCCCATAAAAATCCTACAAAAATCCCACAAAAATCCTAAAAACATCCTACAAAAATCCTAAAAAAATCCCATGAAAAAATCCTAAAAAAATCCTAAAATATCCTACAAAAATAATAAAAATATCCCAAAAAAATCCTAAAAAATCCCATTAAAATCCTGCAAAAATCCTAAAAATATCCTAAAAAAACCTACAAAAATCCTAAAACAATGCTATAAAAATACAAAAAAATCCCACTGAAATCCTCCAAAAAATCCTACAGAAATCAGAAAAATATCCTAAAAAATCCTATAAAAATCCTAAAAAATCCCCAAAAAATCCCACCAAAAATCCTACAGAAATCATAAAAATATCCTAAAAAAAAATCCCACAAAAAATCCTACAGAAATCTGAAAAATGTCCTAAAAAAAATCCTACAAAAATCCTAAAAAAATCCACTGAAAATCCTACAAAAAATCCGAAAAAAATCCATAAAAAATACTAAATAAATCCCATTAAAAATCCTACAAAAATCCTAAAAATATCCCGTGAAAAAATCCTAAAAAATGCTAAAAAAATCCCACCAAAAAATCCCATAAAAAATACTAAATAAATCCCACAAAAAATCCACAAGAAATGCTAAAAAAATCCTAAAAAAGTCCTAAAAAATCCTAAAAAATCCACAAAAATCCTAAGAATATCCTAAAAAAATCTTAAAAAAATCCTACAAAAATCCTAAAAAAATCCCATCAAAAAATCCTAAAGAAACGCTAAAAAATCCCATTAAAAATCCCATAAAAAATCCTAAAAAATCCCACAAAAAATACTAAAAACATCCTATAAAAAATCCCATAAAAAATCCTACAAAAATCCTAAAAATATCCCATCCAAAAATACTAAAAATATCCTATTAAAAAACTCAGCAAAAAATCCTAAAGAATCCTAAAAAAATCCACAAAAAAAAAATTTAAAAAAAAAAATCCCCACCAAAAAATAAAATCCTAAACAATCCCTCAAAAAAATCCTAAAAAATTTCCTAAAAAATTTCCTAAAAAACCCTAAAAAAATCCTAAAAAAACCCACAAAAAATGAAAAAAAATCCTAAAAATCCCACAAAAAATCTTTAAAAAATCCCACAAAAAAAAATCCTAAAAAAATCCTAAAAAAATCCCACAAAAAAAATCCCACAAAAAACCCAAAATCCTAAACCAACCCCACAAAAAAAGAATCCTAAAAACATCCCACAGAAAAAATCCTAAAAAAATCCCAGAAAAAAACCTAAAAAAACCTAAAATAATCCCACAAAAAAAAAATCCTAAAAAAATCCCCCCAAAAAAAAATCCAAAAAAAAATCCCAGAAAAAAGCCCCAAAAACCCAAAAAGCCCCAAAAATGCCCCAAAACCTCAAAAACCCTGAAAAAACCCCAAACCCCATAAAAACCCCAAAGCCCCACCCCAAAAACTCAACCCCAAAACCCAGGAAAAAACCCAAAAAATAAATGAAAATCCCCAAAGCCCCAAAATCCCAGAAAATGCAGAAAAAACCCAAAAGCCCCAGAAACTGCCCCGAAAATAAACCCCAAAAAGGAAACAAAACTAAAATCCAAAAAACCCAGAAAAAAAACAAAAATCCCCAAAGAATCCCCCAAAAAAACCCAAAAATCCCAAAATTCCCCCCAAAAAACCCCAAAAAATCAAAAAAAACCCTAAAAATCCCCCAAAACCCCAAAAAATCCCCCCAAACCCCCTAAAAATCTCCAAAAAACCCCAAAAGTCCCCCAAAAATCCCCAAAAAAACCCAGAAATCTCCCAAAAAACCCCAAAAATGCCCCAAAAAAACCAAAAATCCCCCCAAAAAACCCAAAAATATCGCCCAAAAAGCCCCCCAAAATCCCCCAAAAAACAAAAAATGCCCCAAAATCCAAAAATCCCCTGAAAAACCCCAAAAATCCCCAAAAAATCACCCAAAAAAAACCCAAAAATTCCCCCAAACCCCAAAGATCCCCCAAAAACCCCAAAAAACCCCAAAATCTGCCTAAAAAACCTCCAAATCCCCCCAAAATCCCCTAAAAAATCCCCAAAAAATCCCACAAAAAACCCCAAACCCCCAAAAATCCAAACAAAAAATCCCCAAAAGCCCCAGACAAAAACCCCAAAAATCCCCAAAAACCCCAAAAACCCAAAAAGAACACAAAATCCCCAAAACCCAAAAAAATCCCCCAGAAACCCCAAAAAACCCCCAAAACACAAAAAAATCCCCCAAAAATCCAAAAATCCCCCAAACAATCCCAAAGAACCCCAAAAAAACCCCCAAAAATCCCCAAAAACACCAAAAATGCCAGAAAAAACCTGAAAAAACCCAAAACCCCCAAAAACCCAAACAAAAAATCCCCAAAACACCCAGAAAAAAACCCAAAAATCCCTGAAAAACCCCAAAAAATCCCCAAAAAAACCCCAAATCCCCCCAAGCAATCCCCAAAATCCCCTAAAAAAACCCAAAGATCCCCCAAAAAACAAAAAAAATCCCCAGAAACCCCAAAAAAAACCCCAAAACACAAATGCCCCCCAAATCCCCCAAAAACCCCAAAATCCCCAAACGATCCCCAAAATCCCCTAAAAAAACCAAATCCCCGAAAAAACCCCAAAACCCCCCAAAAATCACCGAAAAAACCTCCAAAAAAAAGCCCCAAAAGCCCAAAATCCCCAAAAAAAACCCAAAATACCCCAAAAATCCCCAAAAAATCCCCAAAAATCCCCAAAACCCCCAAATCCCCAGAGAAAAACCCCAAAAATCCAAACCCCCCCAGGGTTGGGGTGCCCGAACTCAGTTTGGGGCTCCAGAGCTCAGGGTTGGGGTGCCCTGGGTGACTTGGGGTGCCCTAAGTGGTTTTTGGGGTGCCATTGATAACTTTGGGGTGCCATGGATGACTTTGGGGTGCCCTCACTCAGTTTTGGGGTGCCATTGATAACTTTGGGGTGCCATCGATGTCTTTGGGGTGCCCTGGATGATTTTGGGGTGCTGTGGATGACTTTGGGGTGCTGTGGATGATTTTGGGGTGCCCTCACTCATTTTTAGGGTGCCATTGATAATTTTAGGGTGCCATTGATAACTTCGGGGTGCTGTAGATGATTTTGGGGTGCCATTGATGTCTTTGGGGTGCCATGGATGTTTTTGGGGTGCCATTGCTAATTTTAGGGTGCTGTTGATAACTTTGGGGTGCCCTACTCCATTTTTGGGGTGCCCTGGATGATTCTGGGGTGCCATTGATAACTTTGGGGTGCCATTGATAACTTTGGGGTGCCCTTGCTGATTTTGGGGTGCTGTAGATGATTTTTGGGGTGCCCTGGATGACTTTGGGGTGCCATTGATAACTGTGGGGTGCCATGGATGATTTTAGGGTGCTGTTGATAACTTTGGGGTGCCCTAACTCAATTTTGGGGCACCATAACTCAATTTTAGGGTGCCCTTGCTGATTTTGGGGGTGCCCTTGCTGATTTTGGGGTGCTGTGTCTCATTTTTGGGGTGCCGTTGGTAACTTTGGGGTGCCCTTGCTGTTTTTGGGGTGCCATGGATGTTTTTGGGGTGCTGTGTCTCATTTTCGGGGTGTCATGGATGTTTTCGGGGTGCCATTGATGTTTTTGAGGTGCTGTATCTCATTTTTGGGGTGCCATTGATGATTTTGGGGTGCTGTGTCTCATTTTTGGGGTGCCGTTGGTAATTTTGGGGTGCTGTGTATGATTTTGGGGTGCCATGGATGTTTTTGGGTGCCTTTCCCAGCTGTCAATGGTGGAGTACGACCCATTTTTGGGGTGCTGTAACTCATTTTTGGGGTCCCATGGATGTTTTTGGGGTGCCGTATCTCATTTTTGGGGTGCCATTGGTAATTTTGGGGTGCCATGGATGTTTTTGGGGTGCCATATCTCATTTTTGGGGTGCCATTGGTAATTTTGGGGTGCCATGGATGTTTTTGGGGTGCTGTGTCTCATTTTGGGGTGCTCTTGCTGATTTTGGGGTGCTGTATCTCATTTTTGGGGTGCTGTATCTCATTTTTGGGGTGCCCTCACTCATTTTTGGGGTGCCCTGTCTCATTTTTGGGGTGCCATTGCTGATTTTGGGTGCCGTTCCCAGCTGTCCGTGGTGGAGTACGACCCCGGCACCCACGACCTCAAGACTCTGTCCTGCACTACTTCGAGGAGCCGGAGCTCAGGGTGAGCCCAAATTCACCCCAAAACCCCCAAATTCACCCCTAAACCCCAAATTCACCCCAAAATCCCCCCAAATTCACCCCAAAACCCCACAATTCACCCCAAAATCCCCACAATTCACCCCAAAATGGATTTGGGGTTCCTCAAATCGCAGAGTTATCCCAAAACCCCAAAATCCCTGAATTTCCCCCCAAAATTCCTGCACTTCCCCCCAGATCCCACAATTCACCCCAAAACTGGATTTGGGGTTCCTCAAATCCCAGGTTTATCCAGAACCCCAAAATCCCTGAATTTCCCCCCAAAATCCCCAAATTTCCCCCAAATTCCCTGAATTTCCCCCTAAAATGGATTTTGAGGTTCCACAGATCCCAGGTTTATCCCAAAACCCCAAATCCCCCAATTTTCCTCAAAATGGATTTTGGGGTTCTCTCGAATCCCAGGGTTATCCCAGAACCCAAAATCCCCGAATTTCCCCCCAAAATCCCTGAATTTCCCCTAAAATTCCCCAAATTTTCCCCCAAATGGATTTGGGGTTCCCTCAAATCCCAGATTTATCCCAGAACCCCAAAATCCCTGAATTTCCCCCCAAATCCCTGAATTTTCCCCCAAAATGGATTTTGGGGTTCCCTTAAATCCCAGGTTTATCCCACAACCCCAAAATCCTGAATTTTCCCCCAAACCCCCACAATTCACCCCAAAACCCCCAAATTCACCCCAAAACCCCCACAATTCACCCCAAACGCCTCACAATTCACCCCAAAACCTCCAAATTCACCCCAAACCCCCAAATTCACCCCAAAACCCCCAAATTCACCCCAAACCCCACAATTCACCCCAAAAACGGATTTGGGGTTCCTCAAAGCCCATGGCTAGCCCAGAACCCCAAAATCCCTGAATTTCCCTCCAAAATCCCTGAATTTCTCCCCCAAATCCCTGAACTTCCCCCAGAATCCCCACAATTCACCCCAAAAACGGATTTGGGGTTCCCTCAGATCCCAGGTTTATCCCAGAACCCCAAAATCCCTGAATTTTCCCCCAGATCCCTGAATTTGCCCCAAAATGGATTTTGGGGTTCCCTTAAATCCCAAGGTTATCCCAGAACCCCAAAACCCCTGAATTTCCCCCCAAAATCCCCACAGTTTACCCCAGAATGGATTTTGGGTTTCTCTCAAATCCCTTTTGAGGTTCCTAAATCCCCTTTTCCAGGATGGCTTCGTTCAGAACATTCACATGGAGCTCTAGGATGGATTTTGGGGTTCCCAAATCCCCATTTGGGGTTCCTAAATCCCCATTTGGGGTTCCTAAATCCCCTTTTGAGGTTCCTAAATCCCCTTTCCCAGGACGGCTTCGTTCAGAACGTGCACAGGGAGCTATGGGATGCATTTTGGGGTTCCTAAATCCCCATTTGAGGTTCCTAAATCCCCTTTTATGTTCCTAAATCCCCTTTTGTGTTCCCAAATCCCCTTTCCCAGGATGGCTTCGTTCAGAACATGCACACAGAGCTCTAGGATGGATTTTGGGGTTCCTAAATCCCCATTTGAGGTTCCTAAACCCCCATTTAGGTTCCTAAACCCCCTTTTCAGTTCCCAAACCCCCTTATTTCCAGGATGGCTTTGTCCAGAACGTGCACACAGAGCTCTGGGATGGATTTTATGTTCCTAAACCCCCATTTTGAGGTTCCTAAACCCCCTGTTTCCCAGGATGGCTTTGTTCAGAACGTGCACACAGAGCTCTGGGATGGATTTTGAGGTTCCTAAACCCCCATTTGAGGTTCCCAAACCCCCTTTCACGTTCCTAAACCCCCTTATTTCCAGGATGGCTTCATGCAGAACGTGCACACAGAGCTCTGGGGTGCATTTTGAGTTCCTAAATCCCCATTTGAGGTTCCCAAATCCCCATTTATGTTCCCAAACCCCCTTATTTCCAGGATGCCTTTGTGCAGAACGTGCACACAGAGCTCTGGGATGGATTTTGAGTTCCTAAATCCCCATTTTGAGTTCCTAAATCCCCATTTATGTTCCTAAACCCCCTGTTTCCCCAGGATGGCTTTGTGCAGAACGTGCACACAGAGCTCTGGGGTGCATTTTGAGGTTCCCAAACCCCCATTTTATGTTCCCAAACCCCCTGTTTCCCCAGGATGGCTTTGTCCAGAACGTGCACACAGAGCTCTAGGATAGATTTTGAGGTTCCCAAACCCCCATTTTGAGGTTCCTAAACCCCCTGTTTCCCCAGGATGGCTTTGTTCAGAACGTGCACACAGAGCTCTGGGATGCATTTTGAGGTTCCTAAACCCCCTTTCACGTTCCCAAACCCCCTGTTTCCCCAGGATGGCTTTGTGCAGAACGTGCACACAGAGCTCTAGGATGTATTTTATGTTCCTAAACCCCCTTTCACGTTCCCAAACCCCCATTATTTCCAGGATGGCTTCGTTCAGAACGTGCACACAGAGCTCTGGGCTGCATTGTGAGGTTCCCAAACCCCCATTTATGTTCCTAAATCCCCTTTCCCAGGACGGCTTCGTTCAGAACGTGCACAGGGAGCTATGGGATGGATTTTGGGGTTCCTAAATCCCCATTTGAGGTTCCTAAATCCCCTTTTATGTTCCTAAATCCCCTTTTGTGTTCCCAAATCCCCTTTTCCAGGACGGCTTCGTTCAGAACATGCACACAGAGCTCTAGGATGGATTTTGGGGTTCCTAAATCCCCATTTGAGGTTCCTAAACCCCCATTTAGGTTCCTAAACCCCCTTTTCAGTTCCTAAACCCCCATTATTTCCAGGATGGCTTTGTGCAGAATGTGCACACAGAGCTCTGGGATGGATTTTGAGGTTCCTAAACCCCCATTTTGAGGTTCCCAAACCCCCTTTCACGTTCCTAAACCCCCTTATTTCCAGGATGGCTTCATGCAGAACGTGCACACAGAGCTCTGGGGTGCATTTTGAGTTCCTAAATCCCCATTTGAGGTTCCCAAATCCCCATTTATGTTCCCAAACCCCCTTATTTCCAGGATGGCTTTGTGCAGAACGTGCACACAGAGCTCTGGGGTGCATTTTGAGTTCCTAAATCCCCATTTTGAGTTCCTAAACCCCCTGTTTCCCCAGGATGGCTTTGTCCAGAACGTGCACAGGGAGCTCTGGGATGGATTTTAGGGGTCCCAAACCCCCTTTCACGTTCCCAAACCCCCTGTTTCCCCAGGATGGTTTCGTTCAGAACGTGCACACAGAGCTCTGGGATGTATTTTGAGGTTCCCAAACCCCCTTTCACGTTCCTAAACCCCCTTATTTCCAGGATGGTTTCGTTCAGAACGTGCACACAGAGCTCTGGGGTGCATTTTGAGGTTCCTAAATCCCCTTTTCCAGGATGGCTTTGTTCAGAACGTGCACACCCCTCGGGTGCGGGTGGACCCCGACGGCCGCTGTGCGGTGATGCTGATCTATGGCACGCGCCTGGTGGTGCTGCCCTTCCGCAGGGACTCGCTGGCTGATGAGCACGAGGGGCTGGTGGGAGAGGGGTGAGGGACCCCCCAGAGGGACCCAGGGGGGACCCCGAAACTGGGGAGGGACCCATGGACCCCAGGGGGGACCCCGAAACTGGGGAGGGACCCCTGAGAGCCCCGGGGGGACCCCGAAACTGGGGAGTGACCCATGGACCCCCCCAGGGAACCCCAAAACCGGGGAGTGCCCCCAGAGAGACCCAGAGACACCCGGGGGGACCCCGAAACTGGGGAGTGACCCCTGAGACACCCCCAGGGAACCCCGAAACTGGGGAGTGACCCATAGACCCCCGGGGGGACCCCGAAACTGGGGAGTGACCCATAGACCCCCGGGGGGACCCCGAAACTGGGGAGTGACCCCTGAGACCCCCCCAGAGACACCCGGGGGTACCCCGAAACTGGGGAGTGCCCCCAAATCCCCCCGAGGCACCCCAAAACCGGGAAGTGCCCCCTGAGACCCCCTGGGGCACCCCAAAACCGGGCAGTGCCCCCTGAGACCCCCAAAACCCGGGCAGCCCCCCCAGAACCCCCCCAGACTCCCCAAAACCCGGGCAGTGACCCCTGAGACCCCACAGGGCACCCCCAAACCCGGGCAGCACCCCCTGAACCCCCCCAAATTCCCCCCCAGGACCCCCCAATACCCGGGCAGCCCCCCCAGAACCCCCGCAAAACCCCCCCCAAAACCCGGGCAGTGCCCCCTGAAGCCCCCAGACACCCCCGGGACACCCCAAAACCCAGGCAGTGCCCCCTGAGATCCCCAAACCCAGGCAGTGTCCCCTGAACTCCCCAGAGACCCCAAAACCCGGGCAGCACCCCCTGAACCCCACAAATCCCCCCCTAAACCCGGGCAGCCCCCCCTGAACCCCCCCAAACCCGGGCAGTGCCACCTGAACCCCCGGGGACCCCAAAACCCGGGCAGTGCCCCCTGAACCCCCCAAATCCCCCCCCAGACCCCCAAACCCGGGCAGCCCCCCCAGACCCCCCTGGGCACCCCAAAACCCGGGCAGTGCCACCTGAATCCCCGGGGCACCCCAAAACCCGGGCAGCCCTCCCTGAACCCCCCAAATCCGCCCCAAAACCTGGGCAGTGCCCCCTGAAACCCCACAGGGCCCCCAAAACCGGGCAGTGCCCCATGGATCCCCCAGAGACCCCCGGGGCCCCCCAAAACCCGGGCAGTGCCCCCTGAACCCCCCAAATCCCACCCCAGACCCCCCAAACCCGGGCAGCCCCCCCGGGGCACCCCAAAACCCGGCAGCCCCCCCTGACCCCCCCAATCCCTCAGGCAGAAGTCGAGTTTCCTGCCCAGCTACATCATCGACGTGCGGGAGCTGGACGAGAAACTGCTCAACATCATCGACATGCAGTTCTTGCATGGCTACTATGAACCCACCCTGCTCATCCTCTTCGAGCCCAACCAGACCTGGCCCGGGTCAGTTTTGGGGATTTTGGGGGGTTTGGGGGGATTTTGGGGGGATTTGGGGTGATTTTGGGGGGTTTCAGGGGGTTTTGGGGGGGTTTCAGGGGGTCCCAGCCCATGCAGTTCTTACATGGCTACTATGAACCCACCCTGCTGATCCTCTTCGAGCCCAACCAGACCTGGCCTGGGTCAGTCTGGGGGTCCCACGGGGATTTTGGGGGGATTTTGGGGGGATTTGGGGTGGTTTGGAGGGAATTGGAGGCAGTTTTGGGGGAGTTTGTGGGGGTTTTAGAGTCTCAGGGGTTCCCAGCCCATGCAGTTCCTGCATGGCTGCTCTGAGCCCACCCTGCTCATCCTATTGGAGCCCAACCAGACCTGGCCCGGGTCAGTCTGGGGGTCCCACGGGGATTTTGGGGCAGTTTTGGGGCGATTTCTGGGGGTTTGGGGGGATTTCAGGGGATTTCAGGGGTTCCCAGCCCATGCAGTTCCTGCATGGTTACTGTGAGCCCACCCTGCTGATCCTATTGGAGCTCAACCAGACCTGGCCCGGGTCAGTTTTGGGGTTTGGGGAGAATTTTGGGGGGATTTGGGGCAGTTTGGGGGAGATTTGGGGTGGTTTAGAGGGAATTTGAGGCAGTTTTGGGGGCATTTCAGGGGGTTTGGGGGATTTTGGGAGGTTTTGGGGTTCCCAGCCCATGCAGTTCCTGCATGGCTGCTATGAACCCACCCTGCTCATCCTCTTCGAGCCCAACCAGACCTGGCCCGGGTCAGTCTGGGGGCCCCACGGGGGATTTGGGGCAATTTGGGGCAGATTTGGGGTGGTTTGGAGGGAATTTGAGGCACTTTTCAGGGGGTTTTGGGGTTCCCAGCCCATGCAGTTCCTGCATGGCTGCTATGAGCCCACCCTGCTGATCCTGTTTGAGCCCAACCAGACCTGGCCCGGGCCAGTTTGGGGGTCCCAGTGGGATTTTGGGGGGATTTGGGGCGGTTTGGGGGGATTTGGGGTGGTTTGGAGGGAATTTGAGGGATTTTGGGAAGGTTTCAGGAGGTTTCAGGGGTCCCAGCCCATGCAGTTCCTGCATGGCTGCTCTGAGCCCACCCTGCTGATCCTATTGGAGCCCAACCAGACCTGGCCCGGGTCAGTCTGGGGATCCCAGGGGGGATTTTGGGGGGTTTTGGGGCTGTTTTTGGGGGGATTTTGGGAGGGTTTCAGGGGGTCCCAGCCCATGCAGTTCCTGCATGGCTGCTCTGAGCCCACCCTCCTCATCCTCTTCGAGCCCAACCAGACCTGGCCTGGGTCAGTCTGGGGCTCCCAGGGGGATTTTGGGGGGATTTTGGACAGGTTTCAGCGGTTTGGGGGCAGTTTTGGGGCTGTTTCAGGGGTGTTTGGGGGTCTTTCAGGGGTGGTTTGAGTGGGTTTCAGTGGTTTTGGGGCTGTTTCAGGGGTTTTGGGGGTGATTCTGGTGTTTTGGGGGGTGTTTCAGGGGTGTTTGGGGTTTTTCAGGGGTGTTTGGGGGGTGTTTCAGGGGTGTTTGGGGCGGTTTCATGGGTGTTTGGGGCTGTTTCAGGTGTTTTGGGGCTATTTCAGGTGTTTTGGGGCTGTTTCAGGGGTGTTTGGGGCTGTTTCAGTGGTTTTCGGGCTGTTTCAGTGGTTTTGGGGCTGTCTCAGGGGTTTTGGGGGTGTTCCAGGGGTTTTAGGGGTGTTTCAGGGCTGTTTTGGGGCTGTCTCAGGTGTTTTGGGGCTGTTTCAGGGCTGTTTTGGGGCTGTCTCAGGTGTTTTGGGGCTGTTTCAGTGGTTTTGGGGGTGGTTTCAGGGCTGTTTTGGGGCTGTTTCAGGGCTGTTTGGGGGTTCCCAGCCCCCTCAGTTCCCCCCTCTGACCCCAGCTCGAGCTGCTCTGGGGCACTTTTGGGGCATTTTGGGGCAGTTTTGGGGCCATTTGGGGGATTTTGAGGTTCAGGGGAGTTTTGGGGTCCCAGTGGGCTCTGGAAGGTCCCAGTGCAGGGGACAGTGCCCAGTTTGGGGTGACAGTGACACAGTGACAGGTGACAGTGCCCAGTTTGGGGTGACAGTGGCACTGGGGACACAGGGACAGGGGACAGTGCCCAGTTTGGGGTGACAGTGGCACTGGGGACACAGGGACAGGGGACAGTTTGGGGTGACAGGGCTGAGGGGTCACAGAGGTCACCCCTGGTGACATTGGGGTGTCCCCAAGAGGTGACAGGGGTCAGGGGTCAGGGGTCAGGCTGTCACTCAGGGGGACATTGGGGTGTCCCCACAGGAGGGTGGCAGTGCCACAGGGCACAGGTGGGGTCAGGGGGTGTCTGTCACCCCCAGGTGACACAGAGGTGACAGAGGTGTCCCCACAGGAGGGTGGCAGTGCGGCAGGACACTGTGACCCCCCCAGGTGACACACAGGTGACACAGAGGTGTCCCCACAGGAGGGTGGCAGTGCGGCAGGACACTGTGACCCCCCCAGGTGACACACAGGTGACACAGAGGTGTCCCCACAGGAGGGTGGCAGTGCGGCAGGACACTGTGACCCCCCCAGGTGACACAGAGGTGTCCCCACAGGAGGGTGGCAGTGCAGCAGGACACTGTGACCCCCCCAGGTGACACAGAGGTGTCCCCACAGGAGGGTGGCAGTGCAGCAGGACACTGTGACCCCCCCAGGTGACACAGAGGTGACAGAGGTGTCCCCACAGGAGGGTGGCAGTGCGGCAGGACACTGTGACCCCCCCAGGTGACAGAGGTGTCCCCACAGGAGGGTGGCAGTGCCCCAGGACACTGTGACCCCCCCAGGTGACAGAGGTGTCCCCACAGGAGGGTGGCAGTGTGGCAGGACACTGTGACCCCCAGGTGACCCCCAGGTGACACACAGGTGACACAGAGGTGTCCCCACAGGAGGGTGGCAGTGCGGCAGGACACTGTGACCCCCCCAGGTGACAGAGGTGTCCCCACAGGAGGGTGGCAGTGCGGCAGGACACGGGTGGGGTCAGGCTGTGTCTGTCACCCCCAGGTGACACAGAGGTGTCCCCACAGGAGGGTGGCAGTGCGGCAGGACACTGTGACCCCCAGGTGACACAGAGGTGTCCCCACAGGAGGGTGGCAGTGCGGCAGGACACTGTGACCCCCAGGTGACACAGAGGTGTCCCCACAGGAGGGTGGCAGTGCGGCAGGACACGTGCAGCATCGTGGCCATCTCGCTGAACATCCTGCAGCGCGTGCACCCCGTGATCTGGTCCCTGAGCTCGCTGCCCTTCGACTGCACCCAGGCACTGCCCGTGCCCAAACCCATCGGTCAGTGACAGGGACACAGTGACACAGTGACACAGTGACACAGTGACAGTGACACAGTGACAGTGACACAGGGACACAGGGACAGTGACACAGGGACAGTGACACAGTGACACAGTGACACAGTGACACAGTGACAGTGACACAGTGACAGTGACAGTGACAGTCACAGTGACACAGTGACACAGGGACAGTGACACAGTGACACAGTGACAGGGACACAGTGACACAGTGACACAGTGACACAGTGACAGTGACAGTGACAGACACAGTGACACAGTGACACAGGGACAGTAACACAGTGACACAGTGACAGGGACACAGTGACACAGTGACAGTGACACAGGGACAGTGACACAGTGACAGGGACACAGTGACACAGTGACAGTGACACAGTGACAGTGACAGTGACACAGGGACACAGTGACAGAGTGACAGTGACAGTGACACAGTGACACAGTGACAGTGACACTCTGACAATGACACTGTCCCCATGTCCCAGGGGGTGACAATGACAATGACAATGACACTGTCCCCACTGTCCCCATGTCCCCGTGTCGCAGGGGGTGTGGTGACAGTGACAATGACAATGACACTGTCCCCGTGTCCTAGGGGTGACGAAACTGACACTGTCCCCGTGTCCCCGTGTCCCAGGGGGTGACAATGACACTGACACTGTCCCCATGTCGCAGGGGGTGTGGTGACAATGACACTGTGACTATGTCCCAGGGGTGACAATGACACTGTCCCACTGTCCCCGTGTCACAGGGGGTGTTGTGACAATGACACTGACACTGTCCCCATGTCCCCATGTCCCAGGGGGTGACAATGACACTGACACTGTCCCCGTGTCCCAGGGGGTGACACTGACACTGTCCCCATGTCCCCATGTCCCAGGGGGTGTTGTGACAATGACACTGACACTGTCCCCATGTCCCCATGTCCCAGGGGGTGACAATGACACTGACACTGTCCCCGTGTCCCAGGGGGTGACAATGACAATGACACTGTCCCCATGTCCCAGGGGGTGACAATGACACTGACAATGACAATGACACTGTCCCCATGTTGCAGGGGGTGACAATGACACTGACACTGTCCCCATGTCCCCATGTCCCAGGGGGTGACAATGACACTGTCCCCGTGTCCCCATGTCGCAGGGGGTGTTGTGATCTTCGCTGTGAACTCTCTGCTGTACCTGAACCAGAGCGTGCCCCCGTACGGGGTGGCCCTCAACAGCCTCACCTGCGGCACCACCGTCTTCCCTCTGCGTGAGTGACACATCTGTCACTGTCCCTGTCCCCTGTCCCCTGTCCCTGTTCCTGTCACTGTCCCTGATCCTGTACAGGGTGGCCCTCAACAGCCTCACCTGCGGCACCACCGTCTTCCCGCTCCGTGAGTGACACATCTGTCACTGTCCCCTGTCCCTGTCCCCGTTCCTGTCACTGTCCCCTGTCCCCTGTCCCTGTCACTGTCCCTGTCCCCTGTCCCTGTTCCTGTCACTGTCCCTGTCCCCTGTCCCTGATCCTGTACAGGGTGGCCCTCAACAGCCTCACCTGTGGCACCACCATCTTCCCACTCCGTGAGTGTCACTGTCACTGTGCCTGTCACTGTCACCATCCCTGTCCCTGTTCCCGTTCCTGTCCCTCTCGCCCGTCACTGTCCCTGTCCCATTCCCATTCCTTGTGTCACCATCCCCTCTCTCCTTGTCCCCATCCCTGTCACTGTCCCTGTGCCTATCCCTCTCCCCATCCCTTTTCCTGCTATGATTGTCTCTGTCTGTCCCCACTGTCCCTGTCCCATCCCTGTCCCCATCCCTATCCTGTCCCTGTCCCCGTTGCTGTCCCCACCCCAGCTGTCCCTGTCCCCACTGTCCCTCTCCCCATCCCTGTCCATGTCCTGTCCCAGTCCCCACCCCAGCTGTGACTGTCCCTGTTGCTGTCCCCTGTCCCCATCCCTGTCCCCTGTCCCTGTCCCCATCCCTGTCCCCAGCTGTGTCTGTCCCTATCCCTGCTGTGACTGTCCCCATCCCTGTCCCCATCCCTGTCCCCATCCCCACTGTCCCCGTCCCTGTCCCATCCCTGTCCCCACCTGTGACTGTCCCCATTCCTGTCCCCATCCCACTGTCCCTGTCCATGTCCCTGTCCATGTCCTGTCCCCATCCCCACTGTCCCTGTCCCTGTCCCATTCCTGTCCCCACCCCAGCTGTCCCTGTCCCCATCCCACTGTCCCCGTCCCTGTCCATGTCCTTTCCCTGTCCCTGTCCCCATCCCCACTGTCCCTGTCGCTGTCCCATCCCTGTCCCCATCCCTGTCCCCATCCCTGTCCCCATCCCTGTCCCCACCTGTCCCTGTCCCATTCCTGTCCCCATCCCTGTCCCCGTCCCTGTCCCTGTCCCATTCCTGTCCCCATCCCCACTGTCCCCGTCCCTGTCCCTGTCCCATCCCTGTCCCCATCCCCACTGTCCCCATCCCTGTCCCCATCCCCACTGTCCCCATCCCTGTCCCCATCCCTGTCCCCATCCCTGTCCCCGTCCCCACTGTCCCCGTCCCTGTCCATGTCCTGTCCTTGTCCCCATCCCCACTGTCCCCATCCCCACTGTCCCTGTCCTCATCCCACTGTCCCTGTCGCTGTCCCCAGGGATCCAGGAGGGCGTGAGGATGACTCTGGACTGTGCCCAGGCCACCTTCATCTCCTATGACAAGATGGTCATCTCGCTCAAGGGGGGGGAGATGTGAGTCTGGGGGTGTCCCCAAGGGTCTGGGGGTGTCCCCAAGGATTTTAGGGGTGTCCCCTGTCCCCCCCTGAAGTGCCACCCCCTGTCCCAGCCGTGTCCTGGCACTGCTCAGCGACAGGACAAGCTCTGTCCCCTCCTTCCCTGGGACAAGAGGGGGGGTCCCCGGGTTTCTGGGGTGACTTTTGGGGGTCTCCAGGGATTTTGGGGGGTCCTGGGGGTGTCCCCAAGGGTTGGGGGTGTCCCCAGGGGTTTGGGGTGTCCCCAGGGGTTTGGGGATGTCCCCAGGGATTTGGGGTGTCCCCCAGGGTTTGTCACCCCCCTGAGCTGTCCCTTTGCTGTCCCAGCTCTGTGCTGTGGGACAGTGAGGGGTCCCTGTTTTTAATGGGGGTGTCCCCAAGGGTTCGGCGGTGTCCCCAGGGGTTCATGGGTGTCCCCAGGGGTTTGGGGGTGTCCCCAAGGGTTTGGGGGTGTCCCCAAGGACCCGGGGGTGTCCCCAGGGGTGGGTTTGTCACCCCCTGAGCTGTCCCTTTGCTGTCCCAGCTCTGTGCTGATGCTGATCACGGACGGGATGCGCTCTGTGCTGTGGGATAGTGAGGGGTCCCTGTTTTTAATGGGGGTGTCCCCATGGGTTTGGGGTGTCCCCAGGGGTTTGGGGGTGTCCCCAAGGACTCAGGGGTGTCCCCAAGGGTGGCTTTGTCACCCCCTGAGCTGTCCCTTGCTGTCCCAGCTATGTGCTGACGCTGATCACGGACGGGATGCGCTCCGTGCGCTCCTTCCACTTCGACAAAGCGGCCGCCTCTGTCCTCACCACCTGTGTAAGCACCTGGGGACACCTGGGGACACCTGGGCACACCCGGGCACACCTGGGCACACCTGGGCACACCTGGGGACACCCTGGGGACACCTCGGGGACACCCTGGGGACGCTCAGGTGACACCTGTGTCCCCAGATGGTCCCTCTGGAGCCCGGGTATCTCTTCCTGGGGTCCCGCCTGGGGAATTCCCTCCTGCTCAGGTACACGGAGAAGCTGCAGGAGCCCCCGGCCGGGGCGGGCAAGGAGGGGCCTGACAGACAGGTGAGAGCCCACCTGGGAACCCCAAAAAACACCTGGGGATCCCCAAAAATTACCTGGGAGTCCCAAAAATCCACCTGGGGATCCCCAAAAATCACCTGGGCACCCCAAAAATCACCTGGGGATCCCAAAAATCCACCCTGGGGATCCCAAAAATCCCCATCCCAGAGCTAGGGGAGTAAGGAGGGGCCTGACAGACAGGTGAGAGCCCAGAAAGCACCTGGGGACCCTAAAAATCACCTGGGGATCCCCAAAAATCACCTGGGGATACCCAAAATCCACCTGGGGATCCCAAAAATCCCCATCCCAGAGCCAGAGGGGCAAGGAGGGGCCTGACAGACAGGTGAGAGCCCAGAAAGCACCTGGGGACCCCAAAAATCACCTGGGAACCCCAAAATCCACATGGGCATCCCAAAAAATCACCCGGGGATCCCCAAAATCCACCCTGGATCCCAAAATCCTCCCTAAGGAACCCAAACCCTCCCCAAGATCCCAAATCCCCATCCCAGAGCCAGGAGGGCAAGGAGGGGCCTGACAGACAGGTGAGAGCCCAGAAAGCACCTGGGAACCCCAGAAACCACCTGGGCACCCTAAAAATCACCTGGGGATCCCCAAAACCCTCCCCAAGATCCCAAATCCCCATCCCAGAGCTAGGGGAGTAAGGAGGGGCCTGACAGACAGGTGAGAGCCCAGAAAGCACCTGGGCACCCCAAAAAACACCTGGGCACCCCAAAATCCACATGGGCATCCCAAAAAAGCACCTGGGGATCCCCAGAATTCACCTGGGCACACCAAAATTCACCTGAGGATCCCCAGAACCCTCCCCAAGATCCCAAATCCCCATCTCAGAGCCAGGGGGGCAAGGAGGGACCTGACAGACAGGTGAGAGCCCAGAAAGCACCTGGGCACCCCAAATCACACCTGGGCACCCCAAAAATCACCTGGGGATCCCCAAAATCCACCTGGGGATCCCAAAAACCACCTGGGCACCCCAAATCACACCTGGGATCCCCAAAATCCTCCCCAAGGAACCCAAACCCTTCCCGAGATCCCAAATCCCCATCCCAGAGCCAGAGGGGCCTGACAGACAGGTGAGAGCCCAAAAAGCACCTGGGCACCCCAAAAATCACCTGGGAATCCCAAAATTGACCTGGGCACCCCAAAAATCACTTGGAGGGGATCCAAAATATCCCTTGGGGACCCAAAATTTCATGTGGGGACCCCAACATCCACCTGGAGATCCCCAAAATTCACCTGGGCACCCCAAATCACACCTGGGCACCCCAAAACTCAGCTGGGGATCCCCAAAATCCACCTGGGGACCCCAAATCACACCCGGGGACCCCAAAATCCACCTGGAGACCCCAAATCACACCTGGGGACCCCAAATCACACCTGGAGACCCCAAAATCCACCTGGGGACCCCAAAATCCACCTGGGGACCCCACCCCTGTCCCTGTCCCCCCAGGAGGAGCCGCCGGTGAAGAAGAAACGCTCGGAGCCATCGGGGCCATGGGCAGGTGGGGACACCTGGGGACACCTGGGGGACACCTGGGGGGCACTGGGGACACCTGGGGGACATCTGGGGACAGTGGGGACACTTGGGGGACAGCTGGGGGACAGTGAGGGCACTTGGTGACATCTGGGGGACACCTGGGAACAGCTGGGACCCACCTGGGGACACCTGGGGGGCACTGGGGGGACTTGGGGACAGTGGGGACAACTGAGGACACTTTGAGGGTACTGGGGGACACCTGGGGACACCTGGGGGCCCGTACAGACACTGGGGGGTGACACTGGGTGACAGGGAGGTGACAGTGGGTGACACAGCCGTGTCCCTGTCCCAGGGGGGTGACACAGGTGTCACACAGGTGTGTCCCTGTCCTAGGGAGGTGTCACAGGTGTCACCCAGGTGTCACCCAGGTGTCACCCAGGTGTCACCCAGGTGTCACACAGGTGTCACACGGGTGTCACACGGGTGTCACACGGGTGTCACACAGGTGTCACACAGGTGTGTCCCTGTCGCAGGGGGTGACACAGGTGTCACACAGGTGTCACACAGGTGTCACACAGGTGTCACAGGTGTCACACAGGTGTCACACGGGTGTCACACAGGTGTCACACAGGTGTGTCCCTGTCGCAGGGGGTGACACAGGTGTCACCCAGGTGTCACACAGGTGTCACAGGTGTCACACAGGTGTCACACAGGTGTCACAGGTGTCACACAGGTGTCACACGGGTGTCACACAGGTGTCACACAGGTGTGTCCCTGTCGCAGGGGGTGACACAGGTGTCACCCAGGTGTCACACAGGTGTCACAGGTGTCACACAGGTGTCACACGGGTGTCACACAGGTGTCACACAGGTGTCACACAGGTGTGTCCCTGTCGCAGGGGGGTGACACAGGTGTCACACAGGTGTCACACAGGTGTCACCCAGGTGTGTCCCTGTGGCAGGGGGGTGACACAGGTGTCACACAGGTGTCACACAGGTGTCACACAGGTGTCACAGGTGTCACAGGTGTCACACAGGTGTCACAGGTGTGTCCCTGTCGCAGGGGGGTGACACAGGTGTCACACGGGTGTCACACAGGTGTCACCCAGGTGTCACCCAGGTGTCACACAGGTGTCACACAGGTGTCACAGGTGTCACACAGGTGTCACAGGTGTCACAGGTGTGTCCCTGTGGCAGGGGGGAAGCCGCAGGCTCAGGACGAGGTGGATGAGATCGAGGTGTACGGCAGCGAGGCGGCCTCGGGGACACAGCTGGCCACCTACTCCTTTGAGGTAATGTCATTGTCACCTGTGTGTCACCTGTGTGTCACCTGTGTGTCACCTGTGTGTCACCTGTGTGTCACACACAGCTGGCCACCTACTCCTTTGAGGTAATGTCACCTGTGTGTCACCTGTGTGTCACCCCAACCTGGCCACCTACTCCTTCGAGGTAATGTCACTGTCACCTGTGTGTCACCTGTGTGTCACCTGTGTGTCACCTCCCTGTCACCCCAACCTGGCCACCTACTCCTTCGAGGTACTGTCACCTGTGTGTCACCTCCCTGTCACCCCAACCTGGCCACCTACTCCTTCGAGGTAATGTCACCTGTCTGTCACCTGTGTGTCACCTGTGTGTCACCCCAAGCTGGCCACCTACTCCTTCGAGGTAATGTCACCTGTGTGTCACCTGTGTGTCACCTGTCACCCCAACCTGGCCACCTACTCCTTCGAGGTAATGTCACTGTCACCTGTGTGTCACCTGTGTGTCACCTGTCTGTCACCTGTGTGTCACCCCAACCTGGCCACCTACTCCTTCGAGGTAATGTCACCTGTCTGTCACCTGTGTGCCACCTCCCTGTCACCTCCCTGTCACCTGGCTGTCCCTACTCCTTTGAGGTACTGTCACTGTCACCTGTCTGTCACCTCCCTGTCACACACGGCTGGCCACCTTCTCCTTTGAGGTACTGTCATTGTCACTTGTCTGTCACCTGTCTGTTGCATCCCTGTCACCTCCCTGTCACCTCAACCTGGCTACCTGCTCCTGTCATTGTCACCTCCCTCTCACCTGTGTGTCACCTCCCTGTCACCTGAATCACCTGTGTGTCACCTCCCTGTCACCTGTCTGTCACCTCCCTGTGACCCTCAGCTGGCCACCTGCTCCTCTGAGGTACTGTCACTGTCACCTGTGTCACCTGTGTCACATCCCTGTCACCTGTCTGTCTCCTCCCTGTCACCCCAACTTGGCCACCTGCCCCTTCGAGGTACTGTCACTGTCACCTCCCTGTCACATCCCTGTCACACACAGCTGGCCATCTGCTCCTTTGAGGTATTGTCATTGTCACCTGTCACCTGTGTCACCTGTCTGTCACCTCCCTGGGACCCCAACTTGGCCACCTGCCCCTTCACAGTACTGTCATTGTCACCTCCCTGTCACCTTCCTCTCACCTCTCACCTGTGTGTCACCTGTGTCACCTGTGTGTCACCTCCCTGTGACCCCCACCTGGCCACCTTCAAGGTGCTTTCTCGTGGGTGTCACCTGCCCGTCATCTCTGTCACCCCCGTGTCCCTGTCCCCGTGTGACCGCAGTGTCCCTGTCCCCGCGCCAGGTGTGTGACAGCATCCTCAACATCGGGCCCTGCGCCAACGCCGCCATGGGCGAGCCGGCCTTCCTGTCCGAGGAGGTGAGGGGGGAAAAACCCCAAAAACCACCCCAAAAATACCCCAAAAATACCCCAAAACCCACCCAAAACCGACCCCAAACCCGGCCTTCCTGTCCGAGGAGGTGAGGGACCCAAAAACCCAAAAATGTACCCCAAAAATACCCCAAAATCCACCCCAAAACCCACCCCAACTGAGGGACCCAAAAACCCCCAAATCCACCCCAAAATGTACCCCAAAATGTACCCCAGAAACCCCAAAATCCACCCCAAAACCCAGCCCAAGTGAGGGACCCAAAAACCCCCAAATCCACCCCAAAATGTACCCCAAAAATACCCCAAAACCCAGACCAACTGAGGGACGCAAATCCACCCCAAAATGTACCCCAGAAACCCCAAAATCCACCCCAAAATGTACCCCAGAAACCCCAAAATCCACCTCAAAACCCGGCCCAACTGAGGGACCCAAAAACCCCAAAATGTCCCCCAGAAACCCCAAAATGTACCCCAAAAATACCCCAAAAATACCCCAAAATGTGCCCCAAACCCACCCCAAACCTGACCCCGCTGTTTCTCTGCAGTTCCAGAACAGCCCCGAGCCCGACCTGGAGATCGTCCTGTGCTCGGGGTACGGCAAGAACGGGGCCCTGACCGTGCTGCAGGTACCCAAAAACCCCAAAACTGACCCCAAAACCACCCCAAAAACCCCAACCCCTGCCTGTGCTCGGGGTACGGCAAGAACGGGGCCCTGACCGTGCTGCAGGTACCCAAAAACCCCAAAACCACCCCAAAAACCACCCCAAAAACCCCAACCCCTGCCTGTGCTCGGGGTACGGCAAGAACGGGGCCCTGACCGTGCTGCAGGTACCCAAAAACCCCAAAAACCACCCCAAAACCACCCCAAAAACCCCAACCCCTGCCTGTGCTCGGGGTACAGCAAGAACGGGGCCCTGACCGTGCTGCAGGTACCCAAAAACCCCAAAACTGACCCCAAAACCACCCCAAAAACCACCCCAAAAACCACCCCAAAAACCACCCCAAAAACCACCCCAAAAACCCCAAAAACCACCCCAAAAACCACCCCAAAAACCACCCCAAAACCACCCCAAAAACCCCAACCCCTGCCTGTGCTCGGGGTACGGCAAGAACGGGGCCCTGACCGTGCTGCAGGTACCCAAAAACCCCAAAACTGACCCCAAAAACCCCCCCAAAAACCCCAAAAACCACCCCAAAACCCAACCCCAAAAACCCCAAAAACCACCCCAAAAACCACCCCAAAAACCCCAAACCCTGCCTGTGCTCGGGGTAGGGCAAGAACAGGGCCCTGACCGTGCTGCAGGTACCCAAAACCCCAAAAACCCCAAAAACCACCCCAAAACCAGTCCTGAACCCCAACCCCTGCCTGTGCTTGGGTACGGCAAGAACGGGGCCCTGACCGTGCTGCAGGTACCCAAAAACCCCAAAAACCACCCCAAAAACCACCCCAAAAACCACCCCAAAAACCACCCCAAAACCAGCCCTGAACCCCAAACCCTGCCTAGGTTATGGCAAGAACGGGGCCCTGACCGTGCTGCAGGTACCCCAAAAACCACCCCAAAGACCAGCCCAAAAACCCCAAAAACCACCCCAAAACCAGCCCTGGGACCCCAAAAAACCCAAACACACCCCAGAAATGAACCTGGGATCCCAAAATCCCCAAACACATCCCAAAACCAGCCCTGAACCCCAAAACCATCCCTTAGACCCCAACCTCCCCTACAAACCCCCCCTGAACCTCAAAACCCCAAACCCCCCCTGAAACCCCAAATCCCCCTGAAACCCCAGAAACCCCAAACCCCCCCTGAAACCCCAAAACCCCAAATCCACCCTGATCCCCAAATCCCCCTGAAACCCCAAATCCCCCCTGAAACCCCACAAACCCCAAATCCCCCTGAAACCCCAAACCCCCCCTGAAACCCCAAAACCCCAAATCCACCCTGAACCCCAAATCCCCCTGAGCCCCAAAAACCCCAAAACCCCAAATCCACCCTGAACCCCAAAATCTCCCTTGGACTCCAAAACCCCCCAAATCCCCCCTGAACCCCACAAACCCCAAACTCTGAAACCCCCCCAAACCTCCCCTAAACCCCCAAATCCCCCTTGACTCCAAAACCCCCCTGAACCCCAAAACCCGAAACCCAGAGCAAAAAGTTCAGATCCCGAAAACTCCAAAACCCCTGAACCACCCTGAACCCCAATCCCGCCAAACCCCAAAAACCCTGAAAACCCTAAAAACCCCAAATCCCCCCTGAACCCCAAAACCCACAAAACCTCAAACCCCAAATCCCCCCTGGCCTCCAAACCCCCCCTGAAACCCCAAAACCATCTGAACCCCACAAACCTCCCATGGACCCCAAATCCCACAAACCCCAAATCCCCTCAGAACCCCCCAAATCCCCCCCCTGAACCTCAAAAACCCTAAAACGCCCTGAACCCCAAAACCCCAAACCCCACAAACCCTCCCTGAACCCCAGAAACCCCAAACCCCAAATCTCCCCTGAACCCGAAATCCCCTCTGAACCCCAAAACACCCCCTGAACCCCCAAATCCCCCTGAACCCCAAAAGCCCCTGAAACCCCAAAACATTCCCCAAACCCCAGAAACCCCAAATCCCCCCTGAACCCCACAAACCCCCCCTGAACCCCAAAATCTCCAAATCCCCCCTGAACCCCACAAATCCCCCCTGAACCCCAGAAACCCCAAATCCCCCCTGAACCCCACAAACCTCCCCTGAACCCCAAAATCTCCAAATCCCCCCTGAACCCCACAAATCCCCCCTGAACCCCACAAATCCCCCCTGAACCCCAGAAACCCCAAATCCCCCCTGAACCCCACAAATCCCCCCTGAACCCCAAAAACCCCAAATCCCCCCCGCACCCCTGAGTGCCCCCGTGGGAGGTTCCCGAGGGGCCGATCCCGGTGCCAGAGCAGGGCTGGGGTGAACCAGGGTGACCCCAAAGGTTGGGGAGCGCCTGTACCCCCCCAGGGACACCCCAAAAACCCCAAAAACTGCCTGTACCCCCCAGGGACACCCCAAAAACCCCAAAACTCTCCTGTACCCCCCCAGGGACACCCCAAAACCCCAAAACCTGTCTGTACCCACCCAGGGACACCCCAAAAACCCAAAAACTGCCTGTACCCACCCAGGGACACCCCAAAAACCCAAATCCCACCTGTACCCCCTCAGGGACACCCCAAAAACCCCAAAACTGCCTGTACCCCCCCAGGGACACCCCAAAAACCCCAAAAACTGCCTGTACCCCCCCAGGGACACCCCAAAAACCCCAAATCCCACCTGTACTGCCCAGGGACACCCCAAAACCCCAAAAACTGCCTGTACCCCCCAGGGACACCCCAAAAACCCCAAAACCCGCCTGTACCCCCAGGGACGCCCCAAAAACCCCAAAAACTGTCTGTACCCACCCAGGGACACCCCAAAAACCCCAAAACTCTCCTGTACCCACACAGGGACACCCCAAAACCCCAAAACCCGCCTGTACCCCCCCAGGGACACCCCAAAAACCCCAAAACTGCCTGTACCCACCAAAAACCCCCAAATCCCACCTGTACCCCCTCAGGGACACCCCAAATCCCCAAAACTGCCTGTACCCCTCAGGGACACCCCAAAATCCATGGGGTACATCCCATAAAGATGGCACTGGAACTGTCCCCTGATGGCTTTCCCTGGTCCCTGTCCCCTGTCCCCATCGCTGTCCCTGTCCACTGTCCTGTCCCCATCGCTGTCCCTGTCCCATTTCCCTGCCCCATCCCTGTCCCTGTCCCTGTCCCTGTCCCTGTGACCACTGTCCCCTGTGACCACTGTCCCCTGTCCCCATCCCTGTCCCTGTCCCCTGCTCTCTGTCTCTGTCCCCATCCCTGTCTCCAACCTTGTCCCCATCCCTGCCTCTGTCCCTGTCCCCTGTCCCTCCTGTCCCTGTCCCCTGACTGTTGTCCCCCGTCCCTGTGTCCCATGTCCCTGTCTCCTGACTGCTGTTCTGTCCCCATCCCCTGTGACATCCCTGTCCCCTGTGACAGCTGTCCCCATCCCTGTCTCCACCCTTGTCCCCATCCCTGTCCCTGTCCCCACCCCTGTCCCCCTGTGACGGGTGTCCCCATCGCTGTCCCTGTCCCCATCCCCGTCCCTGTCCCCATCCCTGTCCCCTGTGATGGGTGTCCCCGTCCCCATCCCCATCGCTGTCCCCTGTGGCGGGTGTCCCCATCACTGTCCCTGTCCCTGTCCCCATCACTGTCCCCCTGTGACGGGTGTCCCCATTGCTGTCCCCTGTCCCTATCCCTGTCCCTATCCCTGTCCGCCTGTGACGGGTGTCCCCATCGCTGTCCCTGTCCCCTGTCCCCATCCCTGTCCCCTGTGACGGGTGTCCCCATTGCTGTCCCCTGTGGCGGGTGTCCCCATCGCTGTCCCTGTCCCTGTCCCCTGTCCCCAGCCCTGTCCCCATCCCTGTCCCCTGTGACAGGTGTCCCCATCGCTGTCCCTGTCCCCTGTCCCCAGCCCTGTCCCCATCCCTGTCCCCTGTGGCGGGTGTCCCTGTCCCTGTCCCCTGTGGCGGGTGTCCCCATGGCTGTCCCCCGTTGGTGTCCCCAGCGCAGCATCCGGCCGCAGGTTGTCACCACCTTTGAGCTGCCCGGCTGTTACGACATGTGGACGGTCACCGCACCCCCGCCCCGGGAACAGGTGAGTCCCCGTGTCACCTGTGTCACCCCTTTGTGTCCCTGTGTCACCTGTGTCACCCCCCTGTGTCCCTGTGTCACCGCACCCCCACCCCGGGAACAGTTGGGTCCCTGTGTCACCCCCTTGTGTCACCTGTGTCTCACCCCTGTGTACCTGTGTCACCCTCCCTGTGTCACCCCGTGTCATCTGTGTCCCTGTGTCACCCCCCCGTGTCACCGTGTCCCCATCCATGTCCCTGTGTCCCCTCTTGCCCTCATGTCCCCTTTTCCCCCATCCCCATGTCCCCCTGTCCATGTGTCCCCCTGTCCCTGTCCCTGTGTCCCCGTCCCCATGTCCCTCTGTCCCTCCATGTCCTCTGTGTCCCCTCATCCCATGTCCCTGTCCCCTCTTGTCCCCGTGTTCCCCTGTCCCTTCGTGTCCTCTGTGTCCCCCTGTCCCCTCTTGTCCCAATGTCCCCGTCTCACCGTGTCCTCTGTGTCTCCCTGTCCCCATGTCCCTGTCCCCTGTTGTCCCAATGTCCCCCTGTCCCCCCATTCCTGTGTCCCAATGTCCCCCTGTCCCTCCGTGTCCTCTGTGTCCCCATGTCCCTGTCCCCACAGCCCGAGGTGGCCCCGGGGACCAGCGCAGAGCCCGAGGCGGCGACGGCGGCTCCGGAAACTTCTGAGGAGGACGGGGAACGTCACGGGTTCCTGATCCTGAGCCGCGAGGACTCCACCATGGTGAGGGGACATTGGGGACATCATGGGGACATTGGGGTTCCTGATCCTGAGCCGCGAGGACTCCACCATGGTGAGGGGACATTGGGGACATCATGGGGACACCATGGGGACATCATGGGGACATTGGGGTTCCTGATCCTGAGCCGCGAGGACTCCACCATGGTGAGGGACACTGGGGACACTGGGGACACCATGGGGACACTGGGGTTCCTCATCCTGAGCTCAGAGGGCTCCACCATGGTGAGAGGACACTGGGGACATTGGGGACATCATGGGGACATTGGGGTTCCTCATCCTGAGCTGCGAGGACTCCACCATGGTGAGGGGACATTGACTGGGGACATTGGGGACATCATGGGGACATCGGGGTTCCCCATCCTGAGCGGCGAGGACTCCACCATGGTGAGGGGACATTGACTGGGGACATCATGGGGACACTGGGGTTCCTCATCCTGAGCTCAGAGGGCTCCATCATGGTGAGTGACACTGGGGACACCGGGGACACCTTGGGGACACCTTGGGGACATCATGGGGACATTGGGGTTCCTGATCCTGAGCCGCGAGGACTCCACCATGGTGAGGGACACTGGGGACACCATGGGGACACCATGGGGACACTGGGGTTCCTCATCCTGAGCTGCGAGGACTCCACCATGGTGAGGGGACATTGGGGACATCATGGGGACATCATGAGGACATCATGGGGACATTGGGGTTCCTGATCCTGAGCTGCAAGGACTCCACCATGGTGAGGGACACTGGGGACATGGCAGGGACATGGGGACACTGACACTCCTTGCTGTCACCTGGTGTCTCCATGTCCCCAGTGGGGACAGCACCCATGTCCTGGGGGCCCTGTCCTGATGTCCCCAACATCCCTGATGTCCCCAGTATCCCCAAGGACAATGACCTGGATTTGGGCTCACCTGGGCGCTGGCCCTGCCCAGTGTCCCCTCAGTGTCCCCGTGTCCCTCCTTGGGGACAGCGCCCATGTTCTGGTGGCTCTGTGGGTGCCATGTCCCCAATGTCCCCGATGTCCCTGATGTCCCCAGTGTCCCATGATGTCCCATGATGTCCCCCCAGGGGACAGTAACCTGGATTTGCGCTCACCTGGGGGCTGGCCTTGCCCGGTGTCCCCTCAGTGTCCCCATGTCCCTCCTTGGGGACATCACCCATGTTCTGGGAGCTCCATGTACACCACGTCCCCAGTGTCCCTTGACATCCCCAACATCCCTGATGTCCCCAGTGTCCCCAAGGGACAATGACCTGGACTGGGCTCACCTGGGTGCTGGCCCTGCCCAGTGTCTCCGTGTCCCTCCTTGGGGACAGCACCCATGTTCTGGTGGCTCTGTGGGTGCCATGTCCCCAGTGTCCCCAACATCCCTGATGTCCCCGATGTCCCCAAGGGACGGTGACCTGGATTTGGGCTCACCTGGGCGCTGGCCCTGCCCGGTGTCCCCTCAGTGTCCCCATGTCCCTCCTTGGGGACAGCGCCCATGTTCTGGTGGCTCCATGGCTTCCATGTCCCCAGTGTCCCCAGTGTCCCCGATGTCCCCAAAGTCCCCAAGGGACAATGACCTGGATTTGGGCTCACCTGGGCGCTGGCCCTGCCCAGTGTCCCCTCAGTGTCCCCCTGTCCCTCCTTACAGCGCCCATGTTCTGGTGGCTCTGTGGGTGCCATATCCCTGATGTCCCCTGATGTCCCCGATGTCCCCAGATCCTGCAGACGGGCCAGGAGATCCTGGAGCTGGACACGAGCGGCTTCGCCACGCAGGGCCCGACCGTGTTCGCTGGGAACCTGGGCCAGGGCCAGTTCATCGTGCAGGTGTCACCGCTGGGGCTGCGGCTGCTGCAGGGCGGTGAGTGAGGGACACACCTGGGACACACCTGGGGACACACCTGGGGACACACCTGGGGACACACCTGGGCCAGGGCCAGTTCATCGTGCAGGTGTCACCGCTGGGGCTGCGGCTGCTGCAGGGCGGTGAGTGAGGGACACACCTGGGACACACCTGGGGACAGGGACAGACACACCTGGGACAGGGACACACCTGGGCCAGGGCCAGTTCATCGTGCAGGTGTCACCGCTGGGGCTGCGGCTGCTGCAGGGCGGTGAGTGAGGGACACACCTGGGACACACAGAGACACACCTGGGACACACCTGGGGACAGGGACACACCTGGGACACACCTGGGGCACACCTGGGGACAGGGACACACCTGGGCCAGGGCCAGTTCATCGTGCAGGTGTCACCGCTGGGGCTGCGGCTGCTGCAGGGCGGTGAGTGAGGGACACACCTGGGGACACCTGGGGACACCTGGGGACAGGGACAGACACACCTGGGGCACACCTGGGGACACACCTGGGGACACACCTGGAACAGGGCCAGTTCATCGTGCAGGTGTCACCGCTGGGGCTGCGGCTGCTGCAGGGCGGTGAGTGAGGGACACACCTGGGACACACCTGGGGACACACCTGGGGACACCTGGGGACACCTGGGGACAGGGACACACCTGGGACACACCTGGGGCCAGGGACACACCTGGGGACACACAGGGACACACCTGGGCTGACATGGAGGGGTCCCAGCGGCTCAGTTGTGTGCCCAGGTGTGACATCAAGGGGGTGGCACAGGAAGAGGTGACACCGGGGGGTGGCACCAGGGTGACAGCACTGGGTCATTCTTGGGGGTGCAGTGACAGTGAGGTGACATTGGCAGGTGACACAGGAGGTGACGCAGGGGTGCTGTGACATTGCTGTGACATTGCTGTGACACTGCTGTCCCCGCAGTGACCCAGCTGCACTTTGTCCCAGTGGGTTTGGGGTCACACAGTGAGTGTGACACTGCTGTGACAATGATGTGACAATGTGACAATGTGCCATTGCTGTCCCCTCAGTGACCCAGCTGCACTTTGTCCTGGTGGATTTGGGGTGACACAGGGGTGTGACACTGCTGTCCCCACAGTGACCCAGCTGCACTTTGTCCCCATGGATTTGGGGTGACATTGCTGTGACAATGTGACATTGCTGTGCCACTGCTGTCCCCTCACAGTGACGCCGCTGCACTTTGTCCCGGTGGGTTTGGGGTGACACAGGGGTGTGACAATGATGTGACACTGCTGTGACAATGTGACATCGCTGTCCCCACAGTGACGCAGCTGCACTTTGTCCCGGTGGGTTTGGGGTGACACAGGGGTGTGACACTGCTGTGACACTGACTGTGTGACATTGTGTGACATTGCTGTCCCCTCACAGTGACCCAGCTGCACTTTGTCCCGGTGGGTTTGGGGTGACACTGCTGTGACAATGTGACACTGCTGTCCCCCCAATGACCCAGCTGCACTTTGTCCCGGTGGGTTTGGGGTGACACAGGGGTGTGACACTGCTGTGACATTGCTGTGCCACTGCTGTCCCCCCCCAGTGACGCAGCTGCACTTTGTCCTGGTGGGTTTGGGGTCACACAGTGAGTGTGACACTGCTGTGACAATGTGACAATGTGCCACTGCTGTCCCCTCACAGTGACCCAGCTGCACTTTGTCCCGGTAGGTTTGGGGTGACATTGCTGTGACAATGTGACAATGTGAGATCACTGTCCCCTCACAGTGACCCAGCTGCACTTTGTCCCGGTGGGTTTGGGGTGACACAGGGGTGTGACACTGCTGTGACACTGACTGTGTGACATCACTGTCCCCTCACAGTGACCCAGCTGCACTTTGTCCCGGTGGGTTTGGGGTGACACTGCTGTGACAATGTGACAATGTGACATCACTGTCCCCTCACAGTGACCCAGCTGCACTTTGTCCCCGTGGGTCTGGGGTGACATTGCTGTGACACTGCTGTGACAATGTGACAATGTGACATCACTGTCCCCTCACAGTGACCCAGCTGCACTTTGTCCCCGTGGACCTGGGCTCCCCCATCGTTCACTGCGCCGTGGCCGATCCCTTTGGGGTCCTGCTCAGCGCCGACGGCCACCTGGCCACCTTCACCCTCAAGGGGGACACCTACGGCGGCCGCGCCCCGCGCCTGGCCCTGCTGCGGCCACCTGTGTCACACGTGAGTGTCACCAATGTCCCCAACCATCCCTGCCTGTCCCCAACCATCCCCAACCCTGCCTGGCCCTGCTGCGGCCACCCGTGTCACACGTGAGTGTCACTGTGTCACCAGTGTCCCCAACCCCTCCTAACCCTGCCTGGCCCTGCTGCGGCCACCTGTGTCACACGTGAGTGTCACTGTGTCACCAGTGTCCCCAACCCCTCCTAACCCTGCCTGGCCCTGCTGCGCCTGCCTGTGTCACACGTGAGTGTCACCAATGTCCCCAACCATCCCCAACCCTGCCTGGCCCTGCTCTGGCCACCCCTGTCACACCTGAGTGTCACCAACTGTCCCCAGTGATGTCCCCAGTGATGTCCCCTATGATGTCCCCCCTGTCCCTGCAGCCGTCCCGTGTAACCACGCTGTGCCTGTACTGGGACCTTTCCGGAATGTCCCCAATGGTGTTCCCAGTGATGTCCCAGTGATGTCCCCAGTGATGTCCCCACTGTCCCCAATGATGTCCCCAGTGATGTCCCCCCTGTCCCCGCAGCCATCCCAGGTCACCGCGCTGTGCCTGTACTGGGACCTTTCTGGAATGTCCCCAGTGATGTCCCCAATGATGTCCCCATTGTCCCCAATGATGTCCCCATTGTCCCCAATGATGTCCCCCCTGTCCCCGCAGCCGTCCCGTGTGACCGCGCTGTGCCTGTACTGGGACCTTTCCGGAATGTCCCCAATGTCCCCAATGATGTCCCCAGTGATGTCCCCATTGTCCCCAGTGATGTCCCCAGTGATGTCCCTGCACTGTCCCCGCAGCCGTCCCGTGTGACCGCTCTGTGCCTGTACCGGGACCTTTCCGGAATGTTCACCACCGAGAGCCGCGCCCCCCGCGAGGAGCCCCCACCCCGCCCCCACGCCGAGGCCGAGACCCTCATCCAGGACCTCAGGTGGGTCACACGGGCCCAGGGCTGTCCCCAAGGTGTCCCCAAGGTGTCCCCAGGGTGTCCCCATCTGTGTCCCCAGGTGTGTCCCAAGGTGTCCCCAAGGTGTCCCCAGGTGTGTCCCCAGGTGTGTCCCCAATCTCGAGGTGTTTCTGCTTGTGTATCCAAGATGTTCCCAGGTGTTATCTCCAGGTGTCCCCAAGGTGTCCCCAGGTGTTCCCAGTTGTCTGCAGGGATGTTCTCAGGTGTCCCCAGTTGTGTCTCCAGGAATATTCTCAGGTGTCCCCACAGGTGTCCCCATATGTCCCCAATCTCCAGGTGTTCCTGCTTGTGTGTCCAGGGATGTCCCCTGGTGTCCCCAGTCTCCAGGTGTTCCCAATTGTGTCTTTAGGGATGTTCTCAGGTGTCCCCAGGTGTTCCTGGTTGTGTCCCCAAGTGTCCCCACTCTCCAGGTGTTCCTGGCTGTGTGTCCAGGGATGTCCTCAAGTGGATCCAGGTGTTCCCAGGTGTATCCACAGGTGTCCCCAGGTGTCCCCAGGTGTCCCCAGGTGTATCCCAGGTGTATCTCAGGTGTATCCCAGGTGTCCCCAGGTGTATCTCAGGTGTCCCCTCTCCCATAGTGGCTCTGTTGACGATGAGGAGGAGATGCTCTATGGGGACTGGGGGTGTCTCAGGTGTCCCCAGGTGTCCCCAGGTGTCTCAGGTGTATCCCAGGTGTATCCCAGGTGTCCCCAGGTGTATCTCAGGTGTCCCCATCTCTCCCGCAGTGGCTCCGTTGACGATGAGGAGGAGATGCTCTATGGGGACTGGGGGTGTCTCAGGTGTATCCCAGGTGTATCTCAGGTGTATCCCAGGTGTCCCCAGGTGTATCTCAGGTGTCCCCATGTGTCCCCAGGTGTATCTCAGGTGTCCCCAGGTGTCCCCAGGTGTATCTCAGGTGTCCCCAGGTGTCTCCCAGGTGTCCCCATCTCTCCCGCAGTGGCTCTGTTGATGATGAGGAGGAGATGCTCTATGGGCACTGGGGGTGTCTCAGGTGTATCTCAGGTGTCCCCAGGTGTCCCCAGGTGTATCCCAGGTGTCCCCTCTCCCACAGTGGCTCTGTTGATGATGAGGAGGAGATGCTCTATGGGGACTGGGGGTGTATCCCAGGTGTCTCAGGTGTATCCCAGGTGTATCCCAGGTGTCCCCAGGTGTATCCCATGTGTATCTCTCCCGCAGTGGCTCCGTTGATGATGAGGAGGAGATGCTCTATGGGGACTCGGGGTGTCTCAGGTGTATCCCAGGTGTATCCCAGGTGTCCCCAGGTGTCCCCAGGTGTATCCCAGGTGTCCCCAGGTGTCCCCAGGTGTATCCCAGGTGTCTCAGGTGTATCTCAGGTGTATCCCAGGTGTCCCCAGGTGTATCCCATCCCTGTCTCCCGCAGTGGCTCCGTTGATGATGAGGAGGAGATGCTCTATGGGGACTGGGGGTGTCCCCAGGTGTCCCCAGGTGTATCCCAGGTGTATCCCAGGTGTCCCCAGGTGTCTCAGGTGTATCCCAGGTGTATCCCAGGTGTCCCCAGGTGTATCCCAGGTGTATCTCTCCCGCAGTGGCTCCGTTGATGATGAGGAGGAGATGCTCTATGGGGACTGGGGGTGTCCCCAGGTGTATCCCAGGTGTCCCCAGGTGTCCCCAGGTGTCCCCAGGTGTATCCCAGGTGTCCCCAGGTGTCCCCAGGTGTCCCCATCTCTCCCATAGTGGCTCTGTTGATGATGAGGAGGAGATGCTCTATGGGCACTGGGGGTGTCTCAGGTGTATCCCAGGTGTATCCCAGGTGTCCCCATGTGTCTCAGGTGTATCCCAGGTGTCCCCAGGTGTATCCCATCCCTGTCTCCCGCAGTGGCTCTGTTGATGATGAGGAGGAGATGCTCTATGGGGACTGGGGGTGTCCCAGGTGTCCCCAGGTGTATCCCAGGTGTCCCCAGGTGTATCCCAGGTGTCCCCTCTCCCGCAGTGGCTCCGTTGACGATGAGGAGGAGATGCTCTATGGGGACTGGGGGTGTCTCAGGTGTATCCCAGGTGTCCCCAGGTGTATCCCAGGTGTCCCCAGGTGTATCCCAGGTGTATCTCTCCCGCAGTGGCTCCGTTGACGATGAGGAGGAGATGCTCTATGGGGACTGGGGGTGTCTCAGGTGTATCCCAGGTGTCCCCAGGTGTCTCAGGTGTATCCCATGTGTATCCCAGGTGTATCCCAGGTGTATCTCAGGTGTATCCCAGGTGTCCCCAGGTGTATCCCATCCCTGTCTCCCACAGTGGCTCCGTTGATGATGAGGAGGAGATGCTCTATGGGGACTGGGGGTGTCCCCAGGTGTATCCCAGGTGTCCCCAGGTGTCTCAGGTGTATCTCTCCCATAGTGGCTCCGTTGATGATGAGGAGGAGATGCTCTATGGGGACTCGGGGGGCTCCGGCCGTTCCCCACCCCGGGAAGAGCCGCGGAGGGCGGGGCCACCGGAGAGAGACCCCGCCCCCCTGAGCCCTGACCCCTCCCACTGGTGCGTGCTGGCCCGGGAGAACGGCAACATGGAGGTACTGGGGATACTGGGGATACTGGGAATGGGGACTGGGGATACTGGGAATGGCACTGGGAGCACTGGGAATGTTTTCTGTCTGGAATTCCCATTGTTTTCCTGTCACAATTCCCATTTCCCCGCCAGGATTCCCATTTGTTTTCCCCCCATAATCCCAGTTTTCCCACCACAATTCCCATTGCTTTCCCTCTGGAATTCCCATTGTTTTCCCACCACAATTCCCACTGTTTTCTCTCTGGAATTCCCATTGTTTTCCCACCACAATTCCCATTTCCCCTCCTGAACTCCTCTTGTTCCCCCTCCCCATAATCCCAATTTCCCACCAGAATTTCCATTTCCCATCAGAATTCCCATTATTCCCCCTCTCCCAAATCCCATTGCTTTCCCTCTGTAATTTTTCATTTCCCTCTGCAGTTCCCGTTTTTTTCCCGCCACAATTCCCACGTTCCAGGTGCTGTTTTCCAGCTGAAATTCCCATTATTTTCCTGTTCAAATTCCCATTGTTTCCCACCATAATTCCCATTATTTTCCTGTTCAAATTCCCATTGCTTTCCCCTGTAAATTTTATTTTCCCACCAGAATTTCTGTGTTTTTTTCCCCATCACTCCCGTTGTTTTCCCATCAGAATTCCCATTTTTTCTCCCATAATTCCCATTTTTTCCCCCATAATTCCCATTTTCCCCCCGTTTCTTTTCCCCTCATCTCTCTCAGGTCCCCTAATGTCACCTGCTGTTCCTGGTGAGGAACTTCCTGTTATTTTTCCCCCATAATTCCCATTTTTCCCCCAATAATTCCCATTTTTTCCCATTTTTTTTCTCTTTTTTTCCCATTTCCCCCCAGCTCTCCCAGGTTCCCAAGCATCACCTGCTGTTCCTGGTGAAGAACTTCCCCTTGTTTTCCCCCATAATCCCCATTTTCCTTCCCATAAATCCTCATTTTCCCCCCATAATCCCCATTTTAACCCCGTAATTCCCAAAATTCCAATTTATTTTTCCCATTTTTTCCCCATTTCTGCCCAGATTTTCCAGGTCCCCGAGTGGCGCCTGGTGTTCCTGGTGAAGAACTTCCCATTGTTTTCCCTCATAATTTCCATTTTTCCCCCATAATCCCCATTTTTAACCCCAAAATTCCCATTTTTCTCAATTTTCCCCGTTCCTGCCCAGATTTACCAGGTCCCCCAGTGATGCCTGGTGTTCCCATTGTTTTCCTGTCACAATTCCTGTCACTTCCCCCCATAATTCTCATTTTTAACTCCATAATTCCCATTTTAATCTCATAATTTCCATTTTTAACCCCATAATCCCCATTTTCTCTCCCATAATTCCCAAAATTCCCATTTTTCTCCCATTTTCCCCCATTCCTGCCCAGATTTTCCAGGTCCCCGAGTGGCGCCTGCTGTTCCTGGTGAAGAACTTCCCATTGTTTTCCTGTCATTCTCCCCCCATAATCCCCATTTTAACCCCATAATTTCCATTTTTAACCCCAAAATTCCCATTTTTCTCCCATTTTCCCCATTTGTGCCCAGATTTTCCGGTCCCCGAGTGGCGCCTGGTGTTCCTGGTGAAGAACTTCCCATTGTTTTCCCCCCATAATCTCCATTTTAACCCCCATAATCCTCATTTTCCCCCCCACAATCCCCATTGTTTTCCCCCATAATCCCCATTTCCCCACATAATCCCCATTTTCCCCCCAAAATTCCCATTTTTAACCCCAAAATTCCCATTTTTCTCCCATTTTCCCCATTTCTGCCCAGATTTTCCAGGTCCCTGAGTGGCGCCTGCTGTTCCTGGTGAAGAATTTCCCGTTGTTTTCCCTCAACAATCCCGATTGAAATTCCCATTTTAACCCCATAATCCCCATTTTTAACCCCATAATCCCCATTTTTAACCCCAAAATTCCCATTTTTTTCCCAATTTTCCCCGTTTTTGCCCAGATTTACCAGGTCCCCGAGTGGCGCCTGGTGTTCCTGGTGAAGAACTTCCTCTTGCTTTCCCTCCACAATCCTCATTGAAATTCCCATTTTAACCCCATAATTCCCATTTTTAACCCCAAAATTCCCGTTTTTCTCCCATTTTCCCCCTTCCTGCCCAGATTTTCCAGGTCCCCAAGTGGTGCCTGGTGTTCCTGGTGAAGAACTTCCCATTGTTTTCCCCCCATAATTTCCATTTCCCCCCCATAATTTCCATTTTCTCTCCCATAATCCCCATTTTTAACCCCATAATTCCCATTTTTAACCCCAAAGTTCCATTTTTTTCCCAATTTTCCCCGTTTTTGCCCAGATTTACCAGGTCCCCGAGTGGCGCCTGGTGTTCCTGGTGAAGAGCTTCCCATTGTTTTCCTGTCATTTTCCCCCCATAATCTCCATTTTTAACCCCATAATTTCCATTTTCCCCGTTCCTGCCCAGATTTTCCAGGTCCCTGAGTGGCACCTGCTGTTCCTGGTGAAGAACTTCCCATTGTTTTCCTGTCACAATTCCTGTGGTTTTCCCCCCATAATCCCCATTCCCCCCCCCCCCAATTCACATTTTAACTCCATAATCCCCATTTTTAACCCCAAAATTCCCATTTTTTTCCCAATTTTCCCATTTTTGCCCAGATTTACCAGGTCCCCGAGTGGCGCCTGGTGTTCCTGGTGAAGAGCTTCCCATTGTTTTCCTGTCACAATTCCTGTCGTTTTCCCACCAGAATCCCCATTTTCCCCCCACAATCCCCATTTCCCCCCCCCCATAATCCCCATTTTTAACCCCAAAATTCCCATTTTTTCCCATTTTCCCCGTTCCTGCCCAGATTTACCAGGTCCCCGAGTGGCGCCTGGTGTTCCTGGTGAAGAATTTCCCCGTGGGCCAGCGCGTCCTGGTGGATTCGTCCTTCGGGCAGCCCCCGGCCGAGCCCCGCAAGGACGAGAGGGGCGAGAGGGAACTGCCCCACGTCAGGGAGCTGCTGCTGGTGGGGCTGGGCCGCGCCCAGAGCCGCCCCTTCCTGCTGGTAACAACAAACTGGGGATACTGGGAGTGATGGGATGGGCACTGGGATGGGCACTGGGAACTGCCCCACGTCAGGGAGCTGCTGCTGGTGGGGCTGGGCCAGGCCCAGAGCCGCCCCTTCCTGCTGGTAACAACAAACTGGGGATACTGGGAGCACTGGGAGTGATGGGATGGGCACTGGGATGGGCACTGGGAACTGCCCCACGTCAGGGAGCTGCTGCTGCTGGTGGGGCTGGGCCGGGCCCAGAGCCGCCCCTTCCTGCTGGTAACAACAAACTGGGGATACTGGGAGTGATGGGAGTGATGGGAGTGATGGGAGTGATAGGAGTGATGGGATGGGCACTGGGAGTGATGGGAGCCATGGGAATGGCACTGGGAGTGATGGGAATGGCACTGAGATGGGCACTGGGAACTGCCCCACGTCAGGGAGCTGCTGCTGGTGGGGCTGGGCCGGGCCCAGAGCCGCCCCTTCCTGCTGGTAACAACAAACTGGGGATACTGGGAGTGATGGGAGTGGCACTGGGAGTGATGGGAATGGCACTGGGAGCACTGGGATGGGCACTGGGAACTGCCCCACGTCAGGGAGCTGCTGCTGGTGGGGCTGGGCCGGGCCCAGAGCCGCCCCTTCCTGCTGGTAACGACAAACTGGGGATACTGGGAGCACTGGGAACCATGGGAATGGCACTGGGAGTGATGGGAATGGCACTGGGATGGGCACTGGGAGTGATGGGATGGGCACTGGGAACTGCCCCACGTCAGGGAGCTGCTGCTGGTGGGGCTGGGCCGGGCCCAGAGCCGCCCCTTCCTGCTGGTAACAACAAACTGGGAGCACTGGGAATGGCACTGGGAGTGATGGGAATGGCACTGGGAGTGATGGGAATGGCACTGGGAGCACTGGGATGGGCACTGGGAGCTGCTGCTGGTGGGGCTGGGCCAGGCCCAGAGCCGCCCCTTCCTGCTGGTAACAGCAAACTGGGGATACTGGGAGCACTGGGAGCCATGGGAATGGCACTGGGAACCATGGGAATGGCACTGGGAGCACTGGGATGGGCACTGGGAACTGCCCCACGTCAGGGAGCTGCTGCTGGTGGGGCTGGGCCGGGCCCAGAGCCGCCCCTTCCTGCTGGTAACAACAAACTGGGGATACTGGGAGCACTGGGAGTGATGGGAATGGCACTGGGATGGGCACTGGGATGGGCACTGGGATGGGCACTGGGATGGGCACTGGGAGCACTGGGAGCTGCTGCTGGTGGGGCTGGGACGGGCCCAGAGCCGCCCCTTCCTGCTGGTACTGCCCAAACTGGGGATACTGGGAGTGATGGGAATGGCACTGGGATGGGCACTGGGTGGATTTTTGGGGTGATTTTGGGGTTCCCAGGTGGATTTTGGGGTTCTGGGATGGATTTTTGGGGTTTGAGATGGATTTTTGACATTCCCTCACCATTTCGGGGGTTCTGGGATGGATTTTGGGGGGTTTGAGATGATTTTTGGGGTTCCCTCACCATTTTTGGGGTTCCCAGGTGTATTTTTGAGGTCCCAGGTGTATTTTTGGGGTGCCCTGACCGTTTTTGGGGTTGCAGGTGCATGTGGAGCAGGAGCTGCTCCTGTACGAGGGGTTTGGGGTTCCAGGTGTATTTTTGGGGTCCCCAGGTGCATTTTTGGGGTTCTGGGATGGATTTTTGGGGTTCTGGGGTGGATTTTTGGGGTCCCAGGTCCATTTTTGGGGTTCTGGGATGGATTTTTGGGGTCCCAGGTGTGTTTTTGGGGTGCCCTGATCGTTTTTGGGGTTCCAGGTGCACGTGGAGCAGGAGCTGCTCCTGTACGAGGGGTTTGGGGTTCTGGGGTGGATTTTTGGGGTCCCAGGTGTATTTTTGGGGTCCCAGGTGGATTTTGGGGTTCTGGGATGGATTTTTGGGGTTCTGGGATGGATTTTTGGGGTGCCCTGACCGTTTTTGGGGTTCCAGGTTCACGTGGAGCAGGAGCTGCTCCTGTACGAGGGGGGATGGATTTTTGGGGTCCCAGGTGCATTTTTGGGGTTCCCAGGTGCATTTTTGGGGTCCCAGGTGTATTTTTGGGGTTCTGGGATGGATTTTTGGGATTCCCAGGTGTGTTTTTGGGGTCCCCTGACCGTTTTTGGGGTTGCAGGTGCACGTGGAGCAGGAGCTGCTCCTGTACAAGGGGTTTGGGGTTCTGGGGTGGATTTTTGGGGTTCCTGGGGTGGATTTTGGGATCCTGGGATGGATTTTTGGGGTGCCCTGACCGTTTTTGGGGTTGCAGGTGCACGTGGAGCAGGAGCTGCTCCTGTACGAGGCCTTTGCCCACGACTCCCAGCTGGGCCAGAGCAACCTCAAGGTTCGGTTCCGCAAGGTGAGAGCGGATTTGGGGGATTTGGGGGGAAATTTGGGGGGATTTGGGGGATTTGGGAGGATTTGGGAAGGATTTGGCGGGATTTGGGAGGATTTGGGGGGAATTGGGAATGATTTGGGGGGATTTGGGAAGGATTTTGGGGGGCTCTGGGGCGATTTGGGGGGAAATTTGGGAGGATTTTGGGAATGATTTGGGGGCTCCGGGGGGATATGGGGGGGAATTGGGAATGATTTGGGGGGAAATTTTTGGGGGGGATTTTGGGAGGATTTGGGGGGTGCTGGGGGAATTTGGGGAGGATTTTGGGGGAAATTTGGGGGATTTTGGGGGCTCTGGGGGGATTTTAGGGGGATTTGGGAATGATTTGGGGGGGAATTTGGGGGGATTTTGGGAGAATTTGGGGGCTCGGGGGATTTTGGGAATGATTTGGGGGGATTTGGGAAGGATTTGGGAAGGATTTTGGGGGGCTCTGGGGGGATTTGGGGGGAAATTTGGGAGGATTTTGGAAATGATTTGGGGGCTTCGGGGAGATATGGGGGGAATTGGGAAGGATTTGGGGGGAAATTTGGGGGGATTTTGGGAGGATTTGGGGGCTCTGAGGGGGATTTGGGGAGGATTTTTTAGGGGGCTCCAGGCGGATTTGAGGGGATTTTTTGGGGGGGATTTGAGGGAATTCAGGGAGGATTTGGGAGGAATTTGGGGGCTCCAGGGGGATTTGGGGAGGATTTTTTGGGTGGGATTTTGAGGGGAATTTTTTGGGGTATTTTGGGAGGATTTTTTGGGGGGGGTTTGAGGAGGATTTTTGGGGGGATTTGAGGAGGATTTGGAGTGAATTTGGGGAAGATTTTGGAGGGATTTGAGGAGGATTTTTTGGGGGGCTTCAGGGTGATTTGGAGAGGATTTTGGGGGGAATTTGGGGAAGATTTTGGAGGGATTTAGGGAGGATTTTTTGGGGTGCTCTGAGGGGATTTGAGGAGGATTTTTTTGGGGATTTGAGGAGGATATGGGGGGAATTTGGGGAAGATTTTGGAGGGGTTTGAGGAGGATTTTTGGGGTGCTCTGAGAGGATATGAGGAGGATTTTTGGGGGGCTCCAGGGTGATTTGGAGAGGATTTTGGGGGGAATTTGGGGAAGATTTTGGAGGGATTTAGGGAGGCTTTTTGGGGTGCTCCAGGGGGGGAATTTGGAGAGGATTTTTGAGGGAATTTGGGGAAGCCTTTGGAGGGATTTGAGGAGGATTTTTTGGGGGGCTCTGAGAGGATTTGAGGAGGATTTTTTGGGGGGCTCCAGGAGGAATTTGGGGAGGATCATCTAGGGAGAATTTTTTGGGTGGGATGTGAGGAGAATTTTGGGGTGCTCCAGGGGGATTTGGAGAGGATTTGGGGGGAATTTGGGGAAGATTTTGGAGGGATTTAGGGAGGATTTTGGGGGTGCTCCAGGGGGGGAATTTGGGGAAGACTTTGGAGGGATTTGAGGAGGAATTTTTGGGGGGTTCTGAGGAGATTTGAGGAGGATTTTTGCGGGGATTTGAGGAGGATTTGGGGTGAGTTTGAGGAAGACTTGGATTTGGAGAGATTTAGGGAGGATTTTTTGGGTGGGTTTGAGGAGGATTTTTTGGGGGGCTCCAGGGCGATTTGGAGAGGATTTTTGAGGGAATTTGGGGAAGATTTTAGAGGGATTTAGGGAGGATTTTTGGGGGGCTCTGAGGGGATTTGAGGAGGATTTTTTGGGGGGATTTGAGGAGGATTTGGGGTGAATTTGGGGAAGACTTCGGAGTGATTTAGGGAGGATTTTTTGGGTGGGTTTGAGGAGGATTTTTTGGGGGGCTCCAGGGCGATTTGGAGAGGATTTTTGAGGGAATTTGGGGAAGATTTTAGAGGGATTTAGGGAGGATTTTTTGGGGGGATTTGAGGAGGATTTGGGGTGAATTTGGGGAAGATTTTGGAGTGATTTAGGGAGGATTTTTGGGGTGCTCCATGGCGGAATTTGGGGACGATTTTTTGCGGGGATCTGGGCAGGATTTTGGTGCATCCTCAGGGGCATTTTTGGGGTTCCCACCCCCCAATCCCCCCGTTTGTGCCCCCCAGGTGCCCCACGGGATCAATTTCCGGGAGAAGAAGCCGAAGCCGTCGCGGAAGAAGCCGGAGGGGCCGGGGGCGGCTCCCGGGGGGGCTCCGGGCGGGACCCCCGAGGAACCGGGGGGGCCCCGGGGCCGCGTGGCGCGGTTCAGGCCCTTCCAGGACATCTACGGCTACTCGGGGGTGAGGCACCCCGAAAACGGGATAGGGGGACCCCAAAACACACCTGGGACCCCAAAACACACCTGGGACCCCGAATCTAGGGAATGGGACCCCAAATCCTGCCAGGGACCCCAAACCTGCCCCTTCCAGGACATCTACGGCTACTCGGGGGTGAGGCACCCCGAAAACGGGATAGGGGGGACCCCAAAACACACCCAGGACCCCGAATCTGGGGAATGGAACCCCAAAACCTGCCAGGGACCCCAAACCTGCCCCTTCCAGGACATCTACGGCTACTCGGGGGTGAGGGATCCCGAAAATGGCATGGGGGGCACCCCAAAAATGGCATGGGGGGACCCCAAAACCCACCAGGGACCCTAAAACCCCTCAGGGATCCCAAATCTGGGGAATGGGATCCCAAAATCCGCCAGGGATCCCAAAATCCGCCTGGGACCCCAAACCTGCCCCTTCCACAACATCTACGGCTACTCGGGGGTGAGGGACCCCAAAAATGGGATGGGGGGGACCCCAAAACACACCTGGGACCCCAAAATCCACCAGGGACCCCAAAACTCACCCAGGACCCTACATCCACCAGGGACCCCAAATCTGCCCCTTCCAGGATATCTACAGCTACTCGGGGGTGAGAGACCCCAAAAACCGCATGGGGGGACCCCAAAACCTGCCAGGGACCCCAAAACTCACCCAGGACCCCCAAAATCCATCAGGGATCCCAAATCTGGGGAGTGGGACCCCAGATCCATGGGGTGAGACCCCAAATCCGTGGTGTAGGACCCAAAACCCAGCAGGGACGCCTGGGGAGTGGGACCCCAAAACCGGGGAGGGGCCCCAAACCTGTCCCCAGGTGTCCCTCACCTGTCCCAGGTGTCCCTCCCCTGTCCCTCCCCTGTCCCTCCCCTGTCCCTCACCTGTCCCAGGTGTTCATCTGTGGCCCCTCCCCGCACTGGGTGCTGCTGATGGGCTCTGGGTGCCCATTCCCGGGGGTCCCTGGCCCCATTCCCAGCTGTCCCCAGGTGTCCCTCACCTGTCCCTCACCTGTCCCTCACCTGTCCCTCACCTGTCCCTCACCTGTTCCCAGGTGTTCATCTGTGGCCCCTCCCCGCACTGGGTGCTGCTGATGGGCTCTGGGTGCCCATTCCCGGGGGTCCCTGGCCTCATTCCTGGGGGTTTTTGGGTATCCCTGGTTGTCCCCATCTGTCCCCATCTGTCCCCAGGTGTCCCTCACCTGTCCCTCACCTGTCCCTCCCTGTCCCAGGTGTTCATTTGTGGCCCCTCCCCGCACTGGGTGCTGCTGACCGGGTCAGGGGGCTCTGGGTGTCCCTGTCCCCATTTCCAGGTGTCCCTGTCCCCATTCCCAGCTGTCCCCAGGTGTCCCTCACCTGTCCCTCACCTGTCCCTCCCTGTCCCAGGTGTTCATTTGTGGCCCCTCCCCGCACTGGGTGCTGCTGACAGGCTCTGGGTGCCCATTCCCGGGTGTCCCTGGCCCCATCTGTCCCCAGCTGTCCCTCACCTGTCCCTCACCTGTCCCTCACCTGTCCCAGGTGTTCATCTGCGGCCCCTCCCCGCACTGGGTGCTGCTGACGGGCTCTGGGTGCTGTCCCTGTCCCCATTCCTGGGGGTTTTTGGGTATCCCTGGATGTCCCCAGCTGTCCCCAGGTGTCCCTCCCCTGTCCCTCACCTGTCCCTCCCCTGCCCAGGTGTTCATCTGTGGCCCCTCCCCGCACTGGGTGCTGCTGACGGGCCGGGGCGCTCTGCGCCTGCACCCCATGGGCATCGACGGCCCCGTGGAATCCTTCGCACCTTTCCACAACGTCAACTGCCCCAAGGGCTTCCTGTACTTCAACCGCCAGGTGAGCACACCTGGGCACAGCTGGGCACAGCTGGGGGGGCACCAGGACTGCCCCAAGGGCTTCCTGTACTTCAACCGACAGGTGAGCACACCTGGGCACAGCTGGGCACAGCTGGGGGCACCTGGGTACACCTGGGGGGGCATCAGGACTGCCCCAAGGGCTTCCTGTACTTCAACCGCCAGGTGAGCGCACCTGGGCACAGCTGGGCACAGCTGGGGGCACAGCTGGGGGCACCTGGGCACACCTAGGGGGGCATCAGGACTGCCCCAAGGGCTTCCTGTACTTCAACCGACAGGTGAGCGCACCTGGGGGCACCTGGGATACACCTGGGGGCAGCTGGGCACAGCTGGGGGCACAGCTGGGGGCACCTGGGCACACCTAGGGGGACACCAGGACTGCCCCAAGGGGTTCTTGTACTTCAACCGCCAGGTGAGGCACCTGGGGGCACAGCTGGGCACACACCTGGGCACACACCTGAGCACACCTGGGCACAGCTGGGTACACCTGGGTACACCTAGGGGGGCATCAGGACTGCCCCAAGGGCTTCCTGTACTTCAACCACCAGGTGAGCACACCTGGGGGCACCTGGGCACACCTAAGGGGGCACCAGGACTGCCCCAAGGGCTTCCTGTACTTCAACCGACAGGTGAGGCAGCTGGGCACACACCTGGGCACACAGCTGGGCACACCCCTGAGGGCACCTGGGTACACCTGGGATACAGCTGGGCACATACCTGGGTATGGCTGGGCACACACCTGGGCACAGCTGGGATACACCTGGGCGCACCTGGGCACACCCCTGGGGAGATCTGGACAAAGCCCTGAGCCATTTTGGGGTCACTTTGGGGTGTTTTAGGCTGAGTTAAGGATCAGGGGATTTGGGGGGTGCCAGATCCATTTCTGGGGGGATTTTGGGATAATTCTGGGGTAATTCTGGGGTATTTTGGGGTCAGGGTGAGTTAAGGATCAGTGTCCTCCCCCCGTACCTGTCCTGTGCCACACCTGAGCCCTTTTGGGGTCACTCTGGGATATTTTGGGTTAATTTTGGTTAATTTTGGGGTGTTTCAGGGTGAATTGAGGATCAGTGTCCTCCCTGCGTACCTGTCCTGTGACACACCTGAGCCCTTTTGGGGTCACTTTGGGATATTTTGGGTTAATTTGGGGTCACTCTGGATATTTTGGGTTAATTTTGGTTAATTTTGGGGTGATTTTTGTTAATTTTGGTTGATTTTGGTTAATTTTGGGTGTTTCAGGGTGAGCTGAGGATCAGTGTCCTCCCTGCGTACCTGTCCTGTGTTTGGGGTGATTTTGGTTAATTTTGGTTAATTTTGGGTGTTTCAGGGTGAGCTGAGGATCAGTGTCCTCCCTGCGTACCTGTCCTGTGTTTGGGTTAATTTTGGTTAATTTTGGTTAATTTTGGGTGTTTCAGGGTGAGCTGAGGATCAGTGTCCTCCCTGCGTACCTGTCCTGTGTTTGGGGTGATTTGGGTTAATTTTGGTTAATTTTGGGTGTTTCAGGGTGAATTGAGGATCAGTGTCCTCCCTGCATACCTGTCCTGTGTTTGGGGTGATTTTGGGTTAATTTTGGGTGTTTCAGGGTGAATTGAGGATCAGTGTCCTCCCTGCGTACCTGTCCTGTGTTTGGGGTGATTTTGGTTAATTTTGGTTAATTTTGGGTGTTTCAGGGTGAGCTGAGGATCAGTGTCCTCCCTGCGTACCTGTCCTGTGTTTGGGTTAATTTGGGTTAATTTTGGTTAATTTTGGGTGTTTCAGGGTGAGCTGAGGATCAGTGTCCTCCCTGCGTACCTGTCCTACGACGCTCCCTGGCCCGTGCGGAAGATCCCCCTGCGCTGCACCGCGCACTACGTGGCCTACCACGTGGAGTCCAAGGTGGGCACACCTGGGTACAGCCACAACACACCTGGGCACACCTGGGCACAGCCACAACACACCTGGGCACAGCCACAATACACCTGGGCACACCTGGGCACAGCCTCAATACAGCTGGGCACACCCAGAGCACACCCAGAGCACACCTGGGCACAGCCACAACACACCTGGGCACAGCCACAGTACAGCTGGGCACACCTGGGCACAGCCACAGCACACCTGGGCACACCTGGGCACAGCCACAGTACAGCTGGGCACACCTGGGCACAGCCACAACACACCTGGGTCTGGTCAGGACTCACCTGGACACACCCACAACACACCTGGGTATGGTCAGGGCACACCTGGGCACACCCAGAACACACCTGAACAGCACCAGGGCACACCTGGACACACCTGGACATGCACACAATACACTTGGGCATACCCAGAACACACCTGGGCACATTCACAACACACCTGGGCACACCTGAGCACACCTAGGCACACCCGGGTATGGTCAGGGCACACCTGATCACACCCACAACACACCTGGGTCTGGTCAGGACTCACCTGGGCACACCCAGAACACACCTGAACAGCACCAGGACACAACTGGCCCCAGCCACAACACACCTGGGCACACCTGGACATACACACAATACACTTGGGCATACCCAGAACACACCTGGGCACACTCACAACACACCTGGGCACACCCAGAACACACCTGAACAGCACCAGGACACAACTGGGCACAGCCAGAACACACCTGGGCACACCTGGACATACACACAATACACCTGGGCACACCTGGGCATGGTCAGGACACTGCTAGGGATACCCAGAACACACCTGGGCACAGGAAGGACACACCTGGGTGCACCTGGGCACACCCAGAACACATCTGGGCACATCCAGGCACAGCCACAACACAATTGGGCACACGTGGGTAATGGTCAGGACACACCTGGGACACAGCCAGGCACACCCACAGCACACCTGGGCACACTCAGAACACACCTGAGTATACCCACATCACACCTGGACACATCTGGGCACGCCCAGAATACACCTGGGCACACCTGGGTGTGGTCAGAACACAGCTGGGCACACCTGGGACACAGCCAGGCACACCCACAACACACCTGGGCATACCTGGGCACACCCACAACACACCTGGGCACAACTGGGCATGCCCAGATCACACCTGGGCATACCCACAATACACCTGGGCACACCTGGGTATGGTCAGGACACACCTGGGACACAGCCAGGCACACCCACAACACACCTGAGTATACCCACATCACACCTGGACACATCTGGGCACGCCCAGAATACACCTGGGCACACCTGGGTCCACCTAGGTGTGGTCAGAACACAGCTGGGCACACCTGGGACACGTCCCTGGGGATTTTGGGGTATCCTGGGGAGGGTCCCAGGCGATTTTGGGGGCTCCAGGGGGGTCTCAGAGGATTTTGGGGGTGCCCGGGGGAGTCCCAGGAAGATTCTGGGGGGGTCCTGGGGAGTCTGAGGGGATTTGGGGTCCCCGGGGGGAATTTGAGGGGGTCCTGAGGGGTCCCAGGTGATGTTGTGGAGTCCTGGGGGGTCTCAGAGGATTTTGGGGGTGCCCAGGGGGGTCCCGGGGGATTTTGGGGTTCCTGGGGGTCCCAGGAGAGTTCGGGGGAGTCTCAGGTGATGTTGGGGGGTCCTGGGGGTCCCCAGGGGATTTTGGGGGATCCTGGGAGATTTTTGGGGGTCCCAGGTAATGTTGGGAGGTCCCAGGGGATTTGGGGGTATCCCGGGGGGTCTCAGGGCATTTTGGGGGTCCCAGGGCATTTTTGGGGATTCTGGGGGGGTCCCTGGGAATTTGGGGGGTTTCTGGGGGTCCTTGGGGTGTTGGGGGGTCCTGGGGAGCTGTGGGGAGCATTGGGGGTGTCCTGGGGAGGGGGGGTCTCAGCGCTGCCCCCCCCCCTAGGTGCACACAGGGGATTTCGGGGGGTCCCGGGGGGTGCCAGGGGCTGTTTGGGGGTCCCGGGGGATTTTGGGGTGCCCGGGGGGGGTCTCAGTGCTGCCCCCCCCCCAGGTGCACACAGGGGATTTTGGGGGGTCCCAGGGGCTGTTTGGGGGTCCAGGGGGATTTTGGGGTTCCCCAGGGGGGTCTCAGCGCTGCCCCCCCCCCAGGTGTACGCGGTGGCCACCAGCTCCCCCCACCCCTGCACACGCATCCCGCGCATGACGGGCGAGGAGAAGGAGTTCGAGAGCATCGAGAGAGGTGAGGGCACCTGGGGGCACCTGGGAGCACCTGGGATACACCTGGGATAGACCTGGGATAGACCTGGGGGCACCTGGGGGCACCTGGGATACACCTGGGGACACCTGGGCACACCTGGGATACACCTGGGGGCACCTGGGATAGACCTGGATACACCTGGGATACACCTGGGGGCACCTGGGGGCACGTGGGCACACCTGGGATAGACCTGGGGGCACCTGGGATACACCTGGGATACACTTGGGATACACCAGGGATACACCTGGGATACACCTGGGATACACCTGGGGGCACCTGGGAAACACCTGGGGGCACCTGGGGGCACCTGGGATACACCTGGGATAGACCTGGGCACACCTGGGGGCACCTGGGATAGACCTGGGCACACCTGGGATACACCTGGGATAGACCTGGGCACACCTGGGGACACCTGGGATACACCTGGGGCACACCTGGGATACACCTGGGGCACACCTGGGATACACCTGGGATACACCTGGGATACACCTGGGGGCACCTGGGATACACCTGGGATACACCTGGGATACACCTGGATACACCAGGGATACACCAGGGATACACCTGGGATACACCTGGGGCACACCTGGGAAACACCTGGGACACACCTGGGGGCACCTGGGATACACCAGGGATACACCAGGGATACACCTGGGATACACCAGGGATACACCTGGGGGCACCTGGGATAGACCTGGGATACACCTGGGGGCACCTGGGATAGACCTGGGGGCACCTTGGGGGGTGTAACTGTCACACCTGGGATACACCTGGGGGCACCTCGGGACAGTATGGGCACAGCTGGGGACAACCCCAAACCCCTCTGTGTCCCCCCAGTCCCAGTGTCCCCAATGTCCCCAGCCCCAGTGTCCCCAGTCCCAGTACCCCCAGTGTCCCCACTGTCCCCAGTGTTCCAATCCCAATGTCCCCAGTCCAAATCCCAGTGTCCCCAATCCCAGTCCCTGTGTCCCCTGTGTCTGCAGTGTCCCCAGTCCCAATCTCCCCATGTCCCCGCTGTCCCCACTGTCCCCAGTGTCCCAATCCCAATGTCCCCAATCCAAATCCCCAGTGTCCCCAATGTCCTCGCTGGCCCCAATGTCCCCCCAGTGTCCCCATCCCAGTGTCCCCATCCCAGTGTCCCCATCCCAGTATCCCCACTGTCCCCGCTGTCCCCCAATGTCCCCAGTGTCCCAATCCCAGTGTCCCCAATCCCCCCAGTGTCCCCATCCCAATCCCAGTGTCCCCGCTGTCCCCAGTGTCCCCAGTGTCCCCATCCCAGTGTCCCCACTCCCAATGTCCCCACTGTCCCCCGCTGTCCCCGCTGTCCCCCCTGACCCTGTGTCCCCCTCGGTGTCCCCAGACGAGCGCTACGTCCCCCCCCAGCAGGAGGCGTTCAGCATCCAGCTCATCTCACCTGTCAGCTGGGAGGCCATCCCCAACACCAGGTGGGACCCCAAAAATCCCAAACCCCAACACTGACCCCATCCCCAACACCAGGTGGGACCCCAAAGTGAACTGGGAACCCCAAAATCCCATCGAGAACCCCCAAAATCCCAAACCCCAACACTGACCCCATCCCCAACACCAGGTGGGACCCCAAAAAACACCCTGGGAACCCCAAAATCCCAAACCCCAACACTGACCCCATCCCCAACACCAGGTGGGACCCCAAACCTCTGCAATGACCCCAAAACACCCTGGGAACCCCAAAATCCCATCGGGAACCCCAAAATCCCAAACCCCCCCAGTGACCCCATCCCCAACACCAGGTGGGACCCCAAAGTGAACTGGGAACCCCAAAATGTCCTGGGAACCCCAAAATCCCCAACCCCTGCAGTGACCCCATCCCCAACACCAGGTGGGACCCCAAAAAACACCCTGGGAACCCCAAAATCCTGAACCCCCGCAGTGACCCCATCCCCAGCACCAGGTGGGACCCCAAAACAACACCCTGGGAACCCCAAAATGTCCTGGGAACCCCAAAATCCCATTGGGAACCCCCAAAATCCCCAACCTCTGCAGTGACCGCACCCCCAACACCAGGTAGGACCCCAAAAAAACACCCTGGGAACCCCAAAATCCCATTGGGAACCCCCAAAATTCCAAACCTCTGCAGTGACCCCATCCCCAACACCAGGTGGGACCCCAAAATCCCATTGGGAACCCCCAAATCCCATTGGGAACCCCCAAAATCCCAAACCCCAACACTGACCCCATCCCCAACACCAGGTGGGACCCCAAAATCTCCTAAATACCCCTGGGAACCCCAAAGATTCCGTTGGGAACTCCAAAATGTCCCCGGGAAACCTGAAAATCCCATCAGGAACCCCAAAAATCCCACCAAGAACCACAAAGAAAACCTGCAGGAACACAAAAAATTCCATCAGGATCCCCAAAATTCCTCATGGGGACCTCAAAATCGCACTGGGAACCCCAGAAAGCCCACTGAGAACCTCAGAAATCCCATCAGGAGCCCCAAAATTAATATCAGGAACCCCAAAAATTCCATCAGGAACCCCAAAAATTCCATCAGGAGCCCCAAATCCCAAAGCCCAGGGGTGAACACTGAGGTCCCAGGTGAGCTGGGAGCCCATATCCAACACCAGATGGGACCCCAAAAATCCCATCAGGAACCCCAAAAATCCCCTCAGGAACCCCAAGAACCCCACTGGGAACTCCGGAAATTCCATCAGGAGACCCCAAAACCGCTGCGGGAACCCCAAAAATCCCATCGGGAACCCCAAAAATCCCAGCCCCACCTGAGCTCACCTGTGCCCACCTGGAGCCCCAGGATGGCCCTGGAGGTGTCAGAGCCCATCAGAGCCTGTGTGGGGTTGGTGTCCTTGGGCACCACCTGTGCCCACCTGGGGTGCTCCTGACCCCACCTGTGCCCACCTGGGGTGCCCCTGAGCCCACCTGTGCCACACCTGGGGTGCCCCTGACCCCACCTGTGCCACACCTGGGGTGCCCCTGACCCCACCTGTGCCCACCTGTGCCACACCTGGGGTGCCCCTGAGCCCACCTGAGCCACACCTGGGGTGCCCCTGACCCCACCTGTGCCCCCTGAGCCACACCTGGGGTGCCTCTGACCCCACCTGTGCCCACCTGAGCCACACCTGAGCCACACCTGGGATGCCCCTGACCCCACCTGTGCCCACCTGGGGTGCCCCTGACCCCACCTGTGCCCACCTGGTCTCACCTGTGCAGGATCTCCCTGGATAGGCTGGCACATGTCACCTTCATGGGGTGACCTGAGACACCTGGGGCAACACTGGAGACCCCTGGGGTGCCTCTGACCCCACCCTGACCTCACCTGTGCCCACCTGTGCAGGATCTCCCTGGATAGGCTGGCACACGTCACCTGCATGGGGTGACCTGAGACCCCTGGGGCATCACCTGAGACATCTTGGGTGCCCCTCTGATCCCCCCATGTCTCACCTGTGCCCACCTGTGCCCACCTGTGCAGGATCTCCCTGGTGGAGCGGGCACACGGCACCTGCATGATGTGATGTGTCCCTGGGGCATCACCTGAGCCACACCTGGGGTGCCCCCAGACCCCACCCTGTGCCCACCTGGTGTCACCTGTCCCCACCTGTGCAGGATTGCCCTGGATAGGCGGGCACACGTCACCTGCATGGGATGATCTGAGACCCCTGGGGCATCACCTGAGCCACACCTGGGGTGCCCCTGACCCCACCCTGACCCCTACCTGTGCCCACCTGGTCTCACCTGGTCTCACCTGTCCCCACCTGTGCAGGATCAGCCTGGATAGGCTGGCACACGTCACCTGCATGGGGTGACCTGAGACCCCTGGGGTGCCCCCTGACCCCACCTTGATCCCACCCATGTCTCACCTGGTCTCACCTGTGCAGGATCGCAGTGGATGGGCGGGCACACGTCACCTGCGTGGGGTGACCTGAGACCCCTGGGGCACCACCTGAGACCCCTGGGATGCTCCTCTAAACCCACCCTTGTCTCACCTGTGCCCCCCTGGTCTCACCTGTGCTCACCTGTCCCCACCTGTGCAGGATCGCGCTGGAGGAGTGGGAGCACGTCACCTGCATGAAGACGGTGTCGCTGCGCTCCGAGGAGACGGTGTCGGGCCTCAAGGGCTACGTGGCCGTGGGCACCTGCCTGATGCAGGGCGAGGAGGTCACCTGCCGGGGCAGGGTACGTACCTGGGCACACCTGGGCACACCTGGGCACACCTGGGATCACACCTGCCTGATGCAGGGCGAGGAGGTCACCTGCCAGGGCAGGGTACGTACCTGGGCATACCTGGGCACACCTGAGGGACAGCTGGATACACCTGGGGGACACCTGGGCACACCTGCCTGATGCAGGGCGAGGAGGTCACCTGCCGGGGCAGGGTACGTACCTGGGCACACCTGGGCACACCTGAGGGACAGCTGGATACACCTGGGCACACCTGGGGGCACACCTGCCTGATGCAGGGCAAGGAGGTCACCTGCCGGGGCAGGGTACGTACCTGGGCACGCCTGGGAACACCTGAGGGACAGCTGGATACACCTGGGCACACCTGGGGTCAGCTGGATATACCTGGGCACACCTAAATACACCTCAGGGACACCTGGGCACACCTGGGGTCACACCTGGGCACACCTGGGGTCACACCTGCCTGCTGCAGGGTGAGGACGTCACCTGCTGGGGCCAGGTTCATACCTGGGGGCGCTTGGGGGGCAGCTGAGGGCACCTGGGCACACCTGGGGAATGTTCTGAGAACCCTGGGGACACCTTGGGGACACCTGTGTGGCTCTGAAGGTTTCTGGGGGAACACCTGGAGAGTTCCAGGACACACCTGGGGCTGTCCCAGGACTCACCTGCTCCCTCTGCCTCACCTGCTCTGGGTCTCACCTGGGCTCTCCAGGACACACCTGGCCCATGTCTCACCTGGCCCATGTCTCACCTGGTCCATGTCTCACCTGGGCTCTCCAGGACACACCTGGCCCATGTCTCACCTGGTCTGTCCATCTCTCACCTGGTCCATGTCTCACCTGGGCTCTCCAGGACACACCTGTCCATGTCTCACCTGTCTCAGATCCTGATTCTGGGTGTGATCGAGGTGGTGCTGGGGGGTTCCTCTCCATGTCTCACCTGTCCATGTCTCACCTGGCCCATGTCTCACCTGGCCCATGTCTCACCTGGGCTCTCCAGGACACACCTGGTCCGTGTCTCACCTGTCCATGTCTCACCTGGTCCATGTCTCACCTGGGCTCTCCAGGACACACCTGTCCATGTCTCACCTGGGCTCTCCAGGACACACCTGGCCCATGTCTCACCTCGTCTGTCCATGTCTCACCTGGTCCATGTCTCACCTGTCTCAGATCCTGATTCTGGGTGTGATTGAGGTGGTGCTAGGGGGTTCCTCTCCATGTCTCACCTGTCCATGTCTCACCTGCTCTGTCCATATCTCACCTGTCCGTGTCTCACCTGTGTCAGATCCTGATCCTGGATGTCATTGAGGTGGTACCAGGGGTACCTGGTGTGTCCATGTCTCACCTGTCTCACCTGTCCGTGTCTCACCTGTGTCAGATCCTGATCCTGGATGTCATTGAGGTGGTACCAGGGTTACCTGGTGTGTCCATGTCTCACCTGTCCATGTCTCACCTGTCCATGTCTCACCTGGTCTGTCCATGTCTCACCTGTCCGTGTCTCACCTGTCCATGTCTGACCTGGTCTGTCCATGTCTCACCTGTCCGTGTCTCACCTGTCCATGTCTCACCTGTCTCACCTGTGTCAGATCCTGATCCTGGACGTCATTGAGGTGGTACCAGGGTTACCTGGTGTGTCCATGTCTCACCTGTCTCACCTGTCCGTGTCTCACCTGTCAGATCCTGATCCTGGACGTCATTGAGGTGGTGATGAGGTGTCCGTGTCTCACCTGTGTCAGATCCTGATCCTGGATGCCATTGAGGTGGTACCAGGGGTACCTGGTGTGTCCGTGTCTCACCTGTCCATGTCTCACCTGTCTCACCTGTCCGTGTCTCACCTGTGTCAGATCCTGATCCTGGACGTCATTGAGGTGGTGATGAGGTGTCCATGTCTCACCTGTCTCACCTGTCCGTGTCTCACCTGTGTCAGATCCTGATCCTGGACGTCATTGAGGTGGTGATGAGGTGTCCATGTCTCACCTGTCTCACCTGTCCGTGTCTCACCTGTGTCAGATCCTGATCCTGGACGTCATTGAGGTGGTACCAGGGGTACCTGGTGTGTCCATGTCTCACCTGGTCTGTCCGTGTCTCACCTGTCTCACCTGTCAGATCCTGATCCTGGACGTCATTGAGGTGGTGCCGGAGCCGGGGCAGCCGCTGACCAAGAACAAGTTCAAGGTGCTCTACGAGAAGGAGCAGAAGGGACCCGTGACCGCCCTGTGCCACTGCCACGGATACCTGGTGTCTGCCATCGGGCAAAAGGTACACCTGGCACACCTGGGCACACCTGGGCACACACCTGGCACAGCTGGGTACACCTGGGCACACACCTGGGCACAGCTGGGTACACACCTGTGCCACTGCCACGGCTACCTGGTGTCTGCCATCGGCCAGAAGGTACCCCGGGCACACCTGGGCACACACCTGGCACACCTGGGGATATCCACAGACACACCTGGGTACACACCTGTGCCACTGCCACAGCTACCTGGTGTCTGCCATCGGGCAAAAGGTACCCCTGGCACACCTGGGCATATCCACAGACACACCTGGGCACACCTGGGCACACCTGGGGATCTCCACAGACACACCTGGGCACACCTGGGCACACCTGGGGATCTCCACAGACACACCTGGGTGCACACCTGTGTCACTGCCACAGCTACCTGGTGTCTGCCATCGGACAGAAGGTACACCTGGGCACACCTGAGCATATCCACAGACACACGTGGCACACCTGGGCACACACCTGGCACACCTGGGCACACCTGGGCATATCCACAGACACACCTGGGTACAGCTGGGTACACACCTGGGGATATCCACATACACACCTGGCACACCTGGGCACACCTGGGGGACACCTGTGGTGACCTGGGGCTGTCCCTGTGTCCCTTGAGGAGCCTCAAGGACAATGGGGTGATGGTGGTGGCCACTCAGCGTCACTTGGGTTTGGGTTGGTGACCTGAGGGGCCACCAGGGAGGTGTCAGAGGCCACCACAAGGTCAAGGAGCTCCATGGTGACCTGGGGGTGTCATTGTCCCCTCAGATCTTCCTGTGGGGCCTGAGGGACAACGAGCTGACCTTGGTGGCCACTCAACATCAGTTGGGTTTTGGCCAATGACCTGAGGGGCCACCAGGGAGGTGTCAGAGGCCACCACAAGGGCAAGGAGCTCCATGGTGACCTGGGGGTGTCCCCTCAGATCTTCCTGAGGAGCCTGAGGGACAATGGGCTCACCTTGGTGGCCACTCAGGGCTGGCTTGGTTCAGATTGGTGACCCAAGGGGCCACCACAAGGTCAAGGAGCTCCATGGTGACCTTGGGGTGTCATTGTCCCCTCAGATCTTCTGGTGGAACCTCATTAAGATCATGGTGGTGGCCACTCAGTGTTTGTTGGGTTTAGGTTGGGGTTGGTGACCTGAGGGGCCACCACAAGGTCAAGGAGCTCCATGGTGACCTTGAGGTGTCCCCTCAGATCTTCCTGTGGAGCCTGAGGGACAACGGGCTGACCTTGGTGGCCACTCAGGGCTGGCTTGGTTCAGATTGGTGACCCAAGGGGCCACCACAAGGTCAAGGAGCTCCATGGTGACCTGGGCGTGTCCCTGTGTGTCCCCTGTGTCCCCTCAGATCTTCCTGAGGATCCTCAAGGACAATGGGCTGACCTTGGTGGCCACTCAGCATCACTTGGGTTTGGGTTGGTGACCTGAGGGGCCACCAGGGAGGTGTCAGAGGCCACCACAAGGTCAAGGAGCTCCATGGTGACCTCGGGGTGTCATTGTCCCCTCAGATCTTCCTGTGGGGCCTCAAGGACAATGAGATGATGGTGGTGGCCACTCAGTGCTGGTTTGGTTCAGATTGGTTCCTGAGGGGCCACCACAAGGTCAAGGAGCTCCATGATGACCTGGGGGTGGCATTGTCCTCTCAGATCTTCCTGTGGGGCCTGAGGGACAACGAGCTGACCTTGGTGGCCACTCAACATCAGTTGGGTTTTGGCCAATGACCTGAGGGGCCACCAGGGAGGTGTCAGAGGGCACCACAAGGTCAAGGAGCTCCATGGTGACCTTGAGGTGTCCCCTCAGATCTTCCTGAGGAGCCTGAGGGACAATGGGCTGACCTTGGTGGCCACTCAGGGCTGGTTTGGTTCAGATTGGTGACCCGAGGGGCCACCACAAGGTCAAGGAGCTCCATGGTGACCTGGGGGTGTCCCTGTGTGTCCCTGTGTCCTCTCAGATCTTCCTGAGGAGCCTGAAGGACAACGAGCTAACCTTGGTGGTCACTCAATGTTGGGTTTAGATTGGTGACCTGAGGGGCCACCAAGGAGGTGTCAGAGGCCACCACAAGGTCAAGGAGCTCCATGGTGACCTTGAGGTGTCCCCTCAGATCTTCCTGAGGATCCTCAAGGACAATGGGCTGACCTTGGTGGCCACTCAGCATCAGTTGGGTTTGGGTTGGTGACCTGAGGGGCCACCAGGGAGGTGTCAGAGGCCACCACAAGGTCAAGGAGCTCCATGGTGACCTGGGGGTGTCCCTGTGTGTCCCTGTGTCCCCTCAGATCTTCCTGTGGAGCCTGAAGGACAATGGGCTGACCTTGGTGGCCATTCAACATCACTTGGGTTTGGGTTGGTGACCTGAGGGGCCACCAAGGAGGTGTCAGAGGCCACCACAAGGTCAAGGAGCTCCATGGTGACCTCGGGGTGTCCCTGTGTGTCCCCTGTGTCCCCTCAGATCTTCCTGTGGAGCCTGAAGGACAACGAGCTGACGGGCATGGCGTTCATCGACACGCAGCTCTACATCCACCAGATGATCAGCGTCAAGAGCTTCATCCTGGCCGCCGACCTCATGAAGAGCATCTCGCTGCTGCGCTACCAGGAGGAGAGCAAGACCCTGTCCCTCGTCAGCCGGGTCAGGAACCGCCGCAGCAAACACACCTGGGGACAGCAGACACACCTGGGGACAGCAAACACACCTGGGGACAGCAAACAGGAAATGGGGACAGCAAACACACCTGGGGACAGCAGACACAACTGGGGACAGCAGACACACCTGGGGACAGCAAACACACCTTGGGGTCACCAAACACACCTGGGGACAGCAAACACAACATGGGGACAGCAAACACACCTGGGGGACAGCAAAGACAGAATGGGGACAGCAAACACACCTGGGGACAGCAGACACACCTGGGGACAGCAAACACACCTGGGGACAGCAAACACACCTGGGGGACAGCAAACACAACATGGGGACAGCAGACACACCTGGGGACAGCAGACACACCTGGGGACAGCAGACACACCTGGGGACAGCAGACACACCTGGGGACAGCAAACACACCTGGGGACAGCAGACACAACATGGGGACAGCAAACACACCTGGGGACAGCAAACACAACATGGGGACAGCAAACACACCTGGGGACAGCAGACACACCTGGGGACAGCAAACACACCTGGGGACAGCAAACACAACATGGGGACAGCAAACACACCTGGGGACAGCAAACACACCTGGGGACAGCAAACACACCTGGGGGACAGCAAACACAAAATGGGGACAACAAACACAAAATGGGGACAACAAACACACCTGGGGACAGCAAACAGGAAATGGGGACAGCAAAGACACCTGGGGACAGCAAACACACCTGGGGACAGCAGACACAGAATGGGGACAGCAAACACAACATGGGGACAACAAACACACCTGGGGACAGCAGACACACCTGGGGGACAGCAAACACACCTTGGGGTCACCAAACACACCTGGGGACAGCAAACACACCTGGGGACAGCAAACACACCTGGGGACAGCGAACACACCTGGGGACAGCAGACACAAAATGGGGACAGCAAACACACCTGGGGACAGCAAACACACCTGGGGACAGCGAACACACCTGGGGACAGCAGACACAAAATGGGGACAGCAAACACACCTGGAGACAGCAAACACACCTGGGGGACAGCAGACACACCTGGGGACAGCAAACACACCTGGGGACAGCAAAGACAAAATGGGGACAGCAAACACAACATGGGGACAGCAAACAGGAAATGGGGACAGCAAACACACCTGGGGACAGCAAACACAACATGGGGACAGCAAACACAACATGGGGACACCAAACACAACATGGGGACAGCAGACACACCTGGGGACAGCAGACACACCTGGGGACAGCAAACGCAACATGGGGACAGCAAACACAGAATGGGGACAGCAGACACACCTGGGGACACCAAACACAAAATGGGGACAGCAAACATAAAATGGGGACAGCAGACACACCTGGGGACAGCAGACACACCTGGGGACAGCAAACACACCTGGGGGACAGCAGACACACCTGGGGACAGCAGACACACCTGGGGACACCAAACACAAAATGGGGACAGCAAACATAAAATGGGGACAGCAGACACACCTGGGGACAGCAAACACACCTGGGGACAGCAAACACAGAATGGGGACAGCAAACACACCTGGGGGACAGCAAACACACCTGGGGACAGCAAACACAGAATGGGGACAGCAAACACACCTGGGGGACAGCAAAGACAGAATGGGGACAGCAAACACACCTGGGGACAGCAAACACAGAATGGGGACAGCAAACACACCTGGGGACAGCAAACACACCTGGGGGACAGCAGACACACCTGGGGACAGCAAACACAAAATGGGGACAGCAAACACACCTGGGGACAGCAGACACACCTGGGGACAGCAAACACAAAATGGGGACAGCAAACACACCTGGGGACAGCAAACACACCTGGGGACAGCAGACATAACATGGGGACAGCAGACACAACATGGGGACAGCAGACATACCTGGGGACAGCGAACACACCTGGGGACAGCAGACACAAAATGGGGACAGCAAACACACCTGGAGACAGCAAACACACCTGGGGACAGCAAACACACCTGGGGGACAGCAGACACACCATGGGGACACCAAACACACCTGGGGACAGCAAACACAACATGGGGACACCAAACACACCTGGGGACAGCAAACACACCTGGGGGACAGCAAACACACCATGGGGACAGCAGACACACCTGGGGACAGCAGACACACCTGGGGACACCAAACACACCTGGGGGACAGCAAACACAGAATGGGGGACAGCAGACACAGAATGGGGACAGCAAACACAACATGGGGACAGCAAACACACCTGGGGGACAGCAAAGACAGAATGGGGACAGCAAACACACCTGGGGACAGCAGACACACCTGGGGACAGCAAACACACCATGGGGACAGCAGACACAGAATGGGGACAGCAAACACACCTGGGGACACCAAACACAACATGGGGACAGCAAACACACCTGGGGACAGCAGACACACCTGGGGACAGCAAACACACCTGGGGGACAGCAGACACAGAATGGGGACACCAAACACACCTGGGGACACCAAACACAACATGGGGACAGCAAACACACCTGGGGACAGCAAACACAAAATGGGGACAGCAAAGACAAAATGGGGACAGCAAACACAACATGGGGACAGCAAACAGGAAATGGGGACAGCAAACACACCTGGGGACAGCAGACACAACATGGGGACAGCAAACACAACATGGGGACACCAAACACAACATGGGGGACACCAAACACAAAATGGGGGACACCAAACCTGCCTTGGGGACACCAAATACGAAATGGGGACACCAAACCTGTCATGGGGTCACCAAACACACCTGGGGGACACCAAACTGCCATGGGGACACCAAACACACCTTGGGGACACCAAACCCTCTTTGGGGTCACAAAACACACCTTGGGGACACCAAACACACCTTGGGGTCACCAAAGACGCCATGGGGTCACCAAACACACCTTGGGGACACCAAACTGCCATGGAGGTTTTAGGTGACACCTGAAGGTCCTGGGGACACCTGAGGGGTTTAGGTGACACCTGAGGATCCTTGGGGACACCTGAGGGGTTTAGGTGACGCCTGAAGGTCCTGGGGACACCTGGGGGACACCTGGGGCTCTTGTAGAGCCTCTCGGAGGTGTCCAGGGCAGCCCAAGGCTCCGGAGGACACTCGGGGGTCACCTGGGGGGTCTCAGGGGGTGCCCAGGTGCCGCCCCTGGCACGGTGACGGTGACGGTGACGGTGACGGGGGTGTCCCTGCAGGACGCCAAGCCGCTGGAGGTCTACAGCGTGGACTTCATGGTGGACGGCACCCAGCTGGGATTCCTGGGTACGGTACGGGGTGGGCCGGGTGAGGCCTGGGTGGGGGCTGGCTGGGGTTTGGATGGATGTGGTTGGGTTTGGGTTGGGCTTGGTTGACCACAGTTGGGTTTGGATGGGCTTGGGTTGGGTTTGGGTGGAGTTTGGGTTGGGCTTGGTTGACCATAGTTGGGTTTGGTTGGGTTTGAGTTTGGGTTGAGGTTGGGTTGGGTTTGGTTGAGTTTGGGTGGTTTTGGGTTCGGTGTGGTGGGGTTGGGTTGAGTTTGGGTTGGGCTTGGTTGAGTTCAGTTGGGTTTGGTTGAGTTTGGGTGGGTTTCAGTTGAGTGCTGATGAGTTTGGGTTTGGTGGGGTTTGGTTGAGTTTGGGTTGGGCTTGGGTTGAATTTAGTTGGGTCTGGTTGGGTTTGGGTTGAATTTAGTTGGGTTTGGGTTTGATTTCATTGAGTTCAGTTGGGTTTGGATGGGTTTGGTTGGGCTTGGTTCAGTTATGGGAGGGGTTGGTTGGCCTTGGGTTGAGTTTGGGTTGGGTTGGGTTTGGTTGGGTTTGGTTGAGGTATGGGTAGGTTTGGTTGAGTTTAGTTTGGTTTGGGTTTGGTTTCATTGAGTTCAGTTGGGTTTGGATGGGTTTGGTTGGGCTTGGGTTGGGTTTGGTTGAGTTATGGGAGGGGTTGGTTGGCCTTGGGTTGAGTTTGGGTCTGGGTTGAGTTTGGGTGGGTTTGGTTGAGGTATGGGTGGGTTTGGTTGAGTTTGGTTTGGATTAGATTTAGTTGGGTTTGTTTTGGTCTGGTTGAGTTTGGGTTGAATTCAGTTGAGTTTGGCTCAGTTTAGTTGGGATTGAGTTGGGTTTGGGTTGGGTTTGGTTGGGTTCCATTGGGTTTGGGTTGGGTTTGGGTTTGGTTGGCCATAGTTGGGTTCAGTTGAGTTTGGTTGGGTTTGGGTTGAGTTCAAATGAGCTTGGGCTGGGTTTGGGTTGAGTCCAGTTGGGTGAATCTGAGTCAATACAGGTAAATTTTAATGAATCTGAGAAAATTTTGGTCAATTTTGGTAAATTTTGGTCAAACTCGGGTAAATTCAGGCTGACTTTACCCAACCCAACCTCCACAGTGTCGGACCGCGACCGGAACCTGCTGGTGTACATGTACCTGCCTGAAGGTGAGCGGGGCGGGGCCGGGCGGGCCCAGGTGAGCCCGGGTGAGCCCAGGTGAGCTCAGGCGAGCCCGGGCGAGCCCAGGTGAGCCCAGGTGAGCTCAGGTGAGCCCGGGCGGGCCCAGGTGAGCCCGGGTGAGCCCAGGTGAGCTCAGGCGAGCCCGGGCGAGCCCAGGTGAGCCCAGGTGAGCTCGGGTGAGCCCGGGTGAGCCCAGGTGAGCCCAGGTGAGCCCCGTGTGTGTCCCCCCAGCCAAGGAGTCCTTCGGGGGGCTGCGGCTGCTGCGCCGCGCCGACTTCCACGTGGGGGCGCACGTCAACACCTTCTGGCGCACGCCGTGCCGCGGGCACGCCGAGGGACCCAACCGGCGCAGCAGCACCTGGGAGAACAAACACATCACCTGGTTCGGTAGGGACACACCTGGGGACACCTGGGACACACCTGGGGACACCTGGGGACACACCTGGGGACACACCTGGGAGAACAAACACAGCACCTGGTTCGGTAGGGACACACCTGAGACACACCTGGGACACACCTGGGGACACACCTGGGGACACCTGGGACACACCTGGGGTGGGGACACACCTCGGAGAACAAGCACATCACCTGGTTCGGTAGGGACACACCTGGGGACACCTGGGGACACCTGGGAGAACAAACACAGCACCTGGTTCGGTAGGGACACACCTGGGGATGGGTGGGGACACACCTGGGACACACCTGGGAGAACAAACACATCACCTGGTTCGGTAGGGACACACCTGGGACACACCTGGGACACACCTGGGGACACCTGGGACACACCTGGGGACACCTGGGAGAACAAGCACAGCACCTGGTTCGGTAGGGACACACCTGGGACACACCTGGGACACACCTGGGAGAACAAGCACAGCACCTGGTTTGGTGGGGACACACCTGGGGACACCTGGGGACACCTGGGACACACCTGGGAGAACAAGCACAGCACCTGGTTCGGTGGGGACACACCTGGGACACACCTGGGACACACCTGGGACACACCTGGGACACACCTGGGAGAACAAGCACAGCACCTGGTTCGGTGGGGACACACCTGGGGTGGGGACACACCTGGGAGAACAAACACAGCACCTGGTTTGGTGAGCACACACCTGGGGACAGGTGGGACAGCTGGGATATGCCTGGGACACACCTGAGCACATCTGGGGTGGGGACACAGCTGGGACACACCTGGGGACAGGTGGGGATGGATGGGACAGCTGGGATACACCTGGGACACACCTGGGGATGGGTGGGGACACACCTGGGAGAGCAAGCACAGCACCTGGTTCGGTGAGGGACACACCTGGGGACACCTGGGGATACACCTGGGGACGGGGACACACCTGGAGACACACCTGGGGACACACCTGGGACGGGGACACACCTGGGGACAGGTGGGGACACCCCTGGGGACACCCCTGGGCTTTGGGGTGCAGGATCAGGTGCGGCCCTGGCTGCGGGGCTTTGGGGCATTTGGGATTTGCTGCACCTGGGATTGGAGCTGGGGTTTGGGGTTTTGGGGTTTGGGGTTTTGGGGTTTTGGGATTTGGGGTAGAATTTGGGGTTTGGGGACTTGGTGTTTCTGGGGTTTGGGGTTTCTGGGGTTTGGGGTGGGATTTTGCATTTTGGGATTTGCGGTTTCTGGATTTGGGGATTCTGGCTGGGATTTGGGGTAGAATTTGGGCTTAGGGGATTTGGGGTTTCTGGGATTTGGGGCTCTGGGGTTCAGCAGTCTGGGATTGGGGATTTCTGGAAATTGGGGTTTCTGGGATTTGGTGTTTTGGGCTTTGGAGTGCTGGGATTTGGGGTGGAATTTGGGGTTTTGAGATTTGGTGTTTCTGGGATGGAGGTGCCAGGATTTGGGATTTCTGAAATTTGGGGTTTCTGGCATTTGGGGTTGAATTCGGGGTTTTGGGATGGGGGTGGGATTTGGGGTGGGATTGGGGGTTTTGGTATTTGGGGTTTTGGGCTCAGGGTGGGATTTGGGCTGGGATTTAGGGTTTTGGCATTTGGGGTTTTGGGATTCGGGGTTTTGGCATTTGGGGTGGGATTTGGGGTTTTGGTGTTTGGGGTTTTGGGATCAGGGTGGGATTTGGGGTTTTGGGCTCGGGCTGGGATTTGGGGTTTTGGCATTTGGGGTTTTGGGATTTGGGATTTTGGGCTCGGGGTGGGACTTGAGGTTTTGGGCTCGGGGTGGCATTTGGGGTTTTGGTGTTTGGGGTTTTGGGATCAGGGTGGGATTTGGGGTTTTGGTGTTTGGGGTTTTGGGGCTCGGGCTGGGATTTGGGCTGGTATTTGGGGTTTTGGCTGCCCTGACGCGCCCGTCCCCGCAGCGACGCTGGACGGGGGCCTGGGGCTGCTGCTGCCCATGCAGGAGAAAACCTACAGGAGATTGCTGATGCTGCAGAACGCGCTGAGCTCCGCCCTGCCGCACCTGGCCGGCCTCAACCCCCGGGCATTCAGGTAAACCACACCTGGCACAGCTGGGATACACCTGGGTTACACCTTGGGAACACCTGGGATACACCTGGGCACAGCTGGGTACACCTGGGGCACACCTGAGCTCTGCCCTGCCGCACCTGGCCAGCCTCAACCCCCAGGCCTTCAGGTAAACAACACCTGGGGCACAGCTGGGGCACACCTGGGTACACACCTGGGATACACCTGGGGAACACCTGGGATACACCTGAGCTCCGCCCTGCCGCACCTGGCCGGCCTCAACCCCTGGGCCTTCAGGTAAACCACACCTGGCACAGCTGGGCACAGCTGGGTACACACCTGGGTACACCTGGGGAACACCTGGGATACACTTGGGCACACCTGAGCTCCGCCCTGCCACACCTGGCCGGCCTCAACCCCCGGGCATTCAGGTAAACGACACCTGGGACACACCTGGGAATATCCACAGACACACCTGGGCACAGCTGGGTACACCTGGGATACACCTGGGATACACCTGGGCACACCTGGGTACAGCTGGGTACACCTGGGGTACACCTGGGCACACCTGGGTACAGCTGGGTACACCTGGGGTACACCTGGGCACACCTGATCTCGCCCTGCCACACCTGTCCCCCACCTGTCCCTCACCTGTCCCCCCGTCCCTCACCTGTCCCATTGTCCCATCTCTCACCTGTCCTCCCATCCCTCACCTGTCCCAGCCATGTCCCACTCTTGTCCCTCACCTCTCCCACACCTGTCCCCCACCTCACCTGTCCCCCACCTATTCCACTTGTCCTTTATCCCTCACCTGTCCCATCTCACACCTGTCCCCATGTCCCTCACCTGTGTCCCATCCATCTCTCACCTGTCCCACCTGTGTCCCACCTGTCCCACCCATGTCCCACCTGTCCCTCACCTGTGTCCTACCTGTCCCACCTATGTCCCACTCGTGTCTCACCTGTCACACCTGTGTCACACTTGTCACACCTGTCTCACCTCACCCATGTCCCACCTGTCCCTCCCGTGTCTCACCCGTGTCCCACCTGTCCCTCCCCTGTCCCTCACCTGTGTCTATCTCACCTGTCCCTCACCTGTCCCCCCTGTCCCTCACCTGTCCCTCCCCTGTCCCTCACCTGTGTCTCCCCTGTCCCTCCCCCTGTCCCTCACCTGTCCCCCCTGTCGGCCCAGGCTGCTGCAGTCGGAGCGGCGGCTGCTGCAGAACGCGGTGAGGAACGTGCTGGACGGGGAGCTGCTGGGCAGGTACCTGTACCTGAGCGCCATGGAGAGGGCGGAGCTGGCCAAGAAAATCGGCACCACACCTGAGATCGTGAGTGCCACACACCTGGGCACAGGGGGGGACACCTGGGCATGGGGGACACACCTGGGCACAGGGGGGGACACCTGAGATCGTGAGTGGGGCACACCTGGGCATGGGGGGACACACCTGAGATCGTGAGTGGGACACACCTGGGCATGGGGGGGACACACCTGAGATCGTGAGTGGGGGACACACCTGGGCATGGGGGGACACACCTGGGCACGGGGACACACCTGAGATCGTGAGTGGGGCACACCTGGGCATGGGGGGACACACCTGAGATCGTGAGTGGGGGACACACCTGGGCATGGGGGACACACCTGAGATCGTGAGTGGGGGACACCTGGGCATGGGGGACACACCTGGGCATGGGGGACACACCTGAGATCGTGAGTGGGGCACACCTGGGCATGGGGGGACACACCTGAGATCGTGAGTGGGGGACACACCTGGGCATGGGGGGGACACCTGTGGGACGGGACAGGTGAGATTGGACAGGTGTGGGACAGGACAGGTGTGGGACAGGACAGGTGAGGGACGGGATAGGTGAGTTTGAGGTGAATTTTGGGACAGGTGAGGTTGCCCAGGTGAGGTTCAGATGCATTTTGGGACAGGTGAATTTTGGGTAAATTTTGGGACAGGTGAGGTTGGACCAGGTGAGTTTGGGGTGAATTTTGGGACAGGTGAGGTTGCCCAGGTGAGGTTCAGGTGCATTTTGGGACAGGTGAGGTACAGGTGAGGGACAGGTGAATTTTGCCCAGGTGAGTTTGAGGTGAATTTTGGGACAGGTGAGGTTGGACAGGTGAGGTTCAGGTGCACTTTGGGACAGGTGAATTTTTGGTGAATTTTGGGACAGGTGAGTTTGAGGTGAATTTTGGGACAGGTGAGGTGGGACAGGTGAGGTTCAGGTGAATTTTGGGACAGGTGAATTTTGGGACAGGTGAGGTTCAGGTGAATTTTGGGACAGGTGAATTTTGGGACAGGTGAGGTGGGACAGGTGCATTTTGGGACAGGTGAGGTTCAGGTGCATTTTGGGGCAGGTGAATTTTTGGTGAATTTTGGGGCAGGTGAGGTTGCCCAGGTGAGGTTCAGGTGCATTTTGGGGCAGGTGAGGTTGCCCAGGTGAGGTTCAGGTGAATTTTGGGTGAATTTTTGGTGAGTTTTGCCCAGGTGAGCCCCTGACCTCTCTCCCCTCCCCCACAGATCCTGGACGACCTCCTGGAGATCGACCGAGTCACCGCCCACTTCTGAGGGACCCAAAATACCCCCAAAATACCCCAAAATACCCAAAAATCACCCAAAAAATACCCCAAAATCACCCAAAAATACCCCCCAAAATACCCCCCAAAAATGCCCCCAAAATCACCCAAAATACCTCCAAAATACCCCCAAAAATACCCCCCAAAAATCCCCTCCCCCCAAAAAACAAAAATCCCAAAATTTCCCTCAAAAAGTTCCTAAAACCCCAAAAAAATTACCCCAAAAAATCCCCCAAATTTTTTTTACAAAACCCCTCAGAATTTCCCCCATAAAATCCCCCAAATTTTGCTACAAATCCCCAAGGAAAAAAAACAAAAAAACCAAAAATTTCTAAAAATAAAAAAAATCTCACAAAATTTTTTTTTTAATTCCCCAAAATCCCCCCCAAAAAATCCCCAAAATATCCCCTAAAAACCCCCCAAATTCCCCAAATTTTGCTACAAATCCCCAAGAAAAATAAAATAAAAATCCCCAAAAATCCCCAAAAAGGAAAAAAATTCTCCCTAAAAATCCCCCACAGAAATCCCCCCAAAAATCCCCCAAAAATTTTTTTAAAAAAATCCCAAAAATTGCCCCAAAAAATTCCCCAAAAGAAAAAAAAAAACCCAAAAACTCCCTAAAACCCCCGAAAAATTATTACAAAAAAAAAAAAAACCAAAAAAATTTTTTATAAAACCTTCCAAAATTTCCTAAAAAAAAATCCCCCAAAATCCCCAAATTTTGCTACAAATCCCTAAGGAAAAAAAAATCCCCAAAAATTTCCAATAATTAAAAAAAAAAACCTCCCAAAATTTTTTTTTAATTCCCCAAAATCCCCCCCAAAAAATCCCCTAAATGTCCCTTAAAAACCCTCAAAAATCCCCAAATTTTGCTACAAATCCCCCAAAAAATTCCCAAAAAAATCCCCAGAAAACCCCAAATTTCACCACAAATCCCAAAAAAGGTCCTCAAAAATCCCCAAAATTCCCCAAAAATCCCCAACCTCCCCAAAATCCCCGTTTGTAATAAAACACAATTTTCCACTCTGGTTTTGAGGTTTATTGGGGGAAATTTGGGGGAAATTTGGGGGAAACTGGGGGGGTTGAGGTAATTTTGGGGATTTTGGGGTAATTTTGGGGGATTTGGGGTTCACAGTGCCTTGGGGTTGTTCACAGTGAATTTTTGGGGAGGGGGTTTTGGGATTTTTGGTATTTTTGGGGGATTTTGGGGCAATTTTGGGGAGATTTTTGGTGGTTTGGGGGAGATTTTTGGGGTTTTTTTTCAGGTATTTTTGGGGCAGTTTTTCTCTTTTCCGGCTGCTTTTTTGGGCTGTTTTTCCTTTTTTGGGGCTGTTTTTCCTTTCTTGGGTTGTTTTTCCTTTTTTGGGCTGTTTTTCACCCAATTTTGGGAGGGTTTTTTTTATTTTCTTGTGGGTTTTGGGTGTTTTGTGATTTTCTGTTTTTCAGGTATTTCCAGGGGGGGTTCCGACGGTTTTTTTCTGGGTTTTTGGGCTGAATTTCGGCTCTTTTGGGGTATTTGGGGTAATTTTGGGGTATTTCCAATAATTCTGGAAATAATTTTGGCTGTTTCCGGCTGGGTTTTGGTTTTTTCAGGTATTTTCAGGTGTTTTTTTCTGTTTCTGGCTGGTTTGGGGACATTTTTGGGGTTTTTCCAGCTGTTTTTCAGATCTTGTCCAGGTTTTGGTTTTTTTTGTGGTTTTCAGATTTTTTTTTCTGCTTTTTTGGCTGAATTTTGGTTCTTTTTTTGGGTATTTTGGCTGTTCCTGGCTGTTTTTCAGGTATTTTCAGGTGTTTTTTACTATTTCTGGCCGATTTTTGGGTACTTTTCTGCTGGTTTGGGTGTTTCCAGCTGGTTTTAGGCCATTTTTACCTTTTCCAGCTGAATTTTGGGGCATTTTTGGCTGTTTTTTGCCCTTTTTCAGGTATTCCCAGGTGGTTTTGGGGAATTCTCAGATGTTTTTTTTCCTGGTGTTTTTTCAGCTGAATTTTGGGGTTTTTTTCAGGTATTTTTGGGTGTTTCCGGCTGTTTTTTGCCATTTTTCAGGTATTTTGGGTGTTTTTACCGTTTCTGGCTGATTTAGGGGGGATTTTTTCCCGTTTTGGGCGTTTTTCAGGCGCTTTCTGGGTGTCTCTGGCCGCTTTTTGGGGGATTTCGGGTCTTTCCAGCTGATTCTGGGCCATTTTCAGGTGCTCCTGGCCACGTTTTTGGGTGGTTTCCGCTGGGTTTTGGTGTTTCTGGTTTGGTTTTCAGGTGTTCTCAATTCTTTCCAACCGATTTTGGGGCGATTTTTGGGTGTTTCAGCTGATTTTGGGGCTATTTTGGGGTATTTCAGCTGATTTTGGGGCTATTTTGGGGTATTTCAGCTGATTTTTGGGGCTATTTTCGGGTGTTTCCAACCAGTTTTGGGAGATTTTTGGGGTGTTTTGGGGTGTCTCCGGTTGTTTTTTCGGGTGTTCTCAGGTGTTCCCAGCTGATTTTGGGGCACTTTGTGTGTTCCCAGCTGATTTTGGGGTATTTGAGTTGTTCCCATCCCATTTTTGGGATATTTTCAGCATTCCCAGCCCATTTTTGGGGTATTTCAGCCGTTCCCAGCAGCTTTTTGGGGTATTTTTGTTGCTTTTGGGTGTTCCTGGTTGTTTTTCACACATTCCCAGGTGTTCCCAGCCAATCTTGGGGTATTCTGGGCATTCCCAGCCGCTTTTTGGGGTATTTTGGGGTAGTTTCGAGTGTTTCCTGTTGTTTTTCACACATTCTCAGCTGTTCCCAGCTGATTTTGGGGTGTTCCCAGCCCAATTTTGGGGTATTTTCAGCATTCCCATCCCATTTTTGGGGCGTTTTCAGCATTCCCAGCCCATTTTTGGGGTATTTTCAGGTGTTCCCAGCCGATTTTTGGGTATTTTGGGGCAATTCCAGCCGATTTTGGGTTATTTTTGAGTGTTCTCCACTGGTTTTCGGGGCATTCTGGCCGTTCCCAGCTGATTTGGGGCTGTTTCAGCTGTTCCTGGTTGTTTTCCGGATGTTCTCAGGTGTTCCCAGCCGACTTTTGGGTATTTTTGGGTGTTTCCCAGCCAGGTTTGGGAATATTTTGGGTGATTCCAGCCGATTTTGTGGGATTTTGGTTGTTCCCATCCAATTTTTGGGGCATTTTTCGCTTTTTCCAGATGGGTTTTGGGGCATTTTCAGGAGTTTCCAACCCATTTTTTGAGCGTTTTCAGGTGTTCCCACCCAGTCTTTGGGATTTTCTGCATTTCCATCCCATTTTGGGGATATTTTCTGCATTTCCATCCCATTTTCGGGGTGGTTTTTCGTTTTTTTTGGGTCTTTCTCGTTGTTTTTCAGCTGTTCTCAGGTGTTCCCACCCAATTTTTGGGATATCTTCAGGTGTTCCCACCCAATTTTGTAATATTTTTGAATATTCCCAGCCCATTTTTGGGATATTTTCAGCGTTCCTGGCCTGTTTTGTAGACGTTTCCATCCAATTTTTGGGGCATTTTCAGCATTCCCAGGTGGTTTTTGGGGGCGTTTCAGGTGTTCCCAGCCCATTTTTCGGGTATTTTGGCTGTTCCAATCCAATTTTTGGGGTATTTTCAGCATTCCCAGACCATTTTTGGGATATCTTCAGGTGTTCCCAGTTGGTTTTTCTGGTATTTTGGGGGATTTTTTTTGGTGCTTTTGGGTTTTTCTGGTTGTTTTTCAGATATTCTCAGGTGTTCCCAGCCCATTTTTGGACTATTTTCAGCATTCCCAGCCATTTTTGGGGTGTTCCAATCCAATTTCTGGGATATTTTCAGGTGTTCCCATCCTATTTTTTGGGTATATTCAGCATTCCCAGCCGTTTTTGGACTATTTTCACCATTCCCAGCCGTTTTTGGGGGTATTTTCAGCATTCCCGGGCTGTTTTTGGGGTGTTTCTAGCTGTTTTTGGGGTTATTTCAGCCGTTTTTGGGTTGTTTCCAGCCGATTTTTGGGGTATTTTCAGCCGATTTTGGGGTGTTTCCAGCCGTTTTTGGGGGGTATTTTCAGTATTCCCGGGCTGTTTCTGGGGTGTTTCAGCCGCTTTTGGGGTTATTTCAGCCGTTTCTGGGGTGTTTCCAGCCGTTTTTGGGCTGTTTCCAGCCGTTTCTGGGGTGTGTTTGTGGCGCCCCCGTCAGGCTCGCAGCAGGTGCTGCAGCTGCTCCCCCAGCGGCAGCGCCCCCCAGCGGCTCAGCAGCCGCAGCGCAGCCGCCGCCACCCGGAACCGGAGCCACTCCAGCCTGGGGGAGGGGACAGGGGGGGTCACCGGGGGGGACACACGGACCTGGGGAAGGGGGACACACCTGGGGGGGTCACACACATCTGGGGGGACAGGTGGGGTCACCTGGGGGGGGGGGGTCACATGGGGGGTCAGACGGACCTGGGGGGACAGGTGAGGTCACCTGGGGGGGGGGTCACAGACATCTGGGGGGCACAGGGGGGGTCACCTGGGGGGGGTCACACGGACCTGGGGGGCACGGGGGGGGGGGGGGGGGGGGATCACACACACCTGAGGAGGGGACAGGTGAGGTCACCTGAGGGGGTCACACGGACCTGGGGGGGTCAGGTGGGGGTCACCTGGAGGGGTCACATGGACCTGGGGGGGTCACACGGACCTGGGGGGGGGTCACACACACCTGGGGGGGGGACAGGTGAGGTCACCTGAGGGGATCACATGGACCTGGGGGGGGTCACACACACCTGAGGAGGGGACAGGTGGGGTCACCTGGCGGGGAGGGGGGGTCACACACACCTGGGGGGACAGGTGAGGTCACCTGAGGGTCACACACACCCCCCCACACACACACCTGAGCCCCTCCCCCACACCTGAGCCCCTCCCCCACACCAGAGCCCCTCCCCCAACTGAGCCCCTCCCCCTCACCTGAGCCCCTCCCCCCCTCACCTCATCCCTCCCCAACACACCTGAGCCCCCCTTACCTGAACCCCTCCCACTCCCACTTAAGCCCCTCCCACCTGAGCCCCTCCCCCTGACACCTGAGCCCCTCCCCCCGCCCCTCCCCCACACCTGAGCCCCTCCCCCCTGCCCCTCCCCCCGTGCCCCTCCCCCTCACCTGAGCGCCAGCTCGAACCTGAGCCTCTCCCAGCCCAGGTGCAGCCGCTGCCGCAGGGACCCCCCGGGACCCCCCCGGAGGCGGCTCCAGCTGCGAACGGCGCTGGGGGAGGGGCAGAGGGGTCACCTGGGGACACCTGAGTGACCCCAACAGCCCCAGAGCTCACCTGGGGACACCTGAGTGACCCCAACACCCCCAAAGGGCACCTGAGCTCACCTGGGTGACCCCAACAACTCCCAGGGCTCACCTGAGTGACCCCAACACCCCCCAGGGCTCACCTGGGGACACCTGAGTGACCCCAACACCCCCCAGAGCTCACCTGGGGACACCTGAGTGACCCCAACACCCCCCAAAGGGCACCTGAGATCACCTGGATGACCCCAACACCTCCCAGAGGTCACCTGAGCACACCTGAGCCCACCTGGGCACACCTGTCACCCACATTTACACACACACACACAGACACACCTGGGCACACCTTTGACACACCTGGGCACACCTGTTACACACATTTACACACACACACAGACACACCCGGGCACACCTGGGCACACCTGGGCATACCTGTCACTCACAGCCACACACACACACACACACACACACACACACAGACACACCTGGGCACACCTTTGACACACCTGGGCTCACCTGTTACACACATTTACACACACAGCCACACCTGGGCACACCTGGGCACACCTGTTACACACATTTACACTCACACAGCCACACCTGGGACACACCTGTCACACACATTTACACACACACACGCTCACAGACACACCTGGGCACACCTGGGCTCACCTGTTACACACACACAGACACAGACACAGGCACACCTGGGCACACCTGTGCACACCTGTCACACACACACACACACACACAGACACACCTGAGCTGACTCACAGACACACCTGGGCGCACCTGTCACCCACATTTACACACACACGCTCACAGACACACCTGGGCACGCCTGGGCACACCTGGGCTCACCTGTTACACACACACACACACACACACACACAGACAGAGACACAGGCACACCTGAGCACACCTGTCACACATACACACACAGGCACACCTGAGCTGACTCACAGACACACCTGTGCACACCTGTCACACACACACACACAGACACACCTGAGCTGACTCACAGCCACACCTGTGCACACCTGTCACACACACTCACACAGCCCCACCCGTGTCACTCCCTGTGTCTCACCTGCGGGCCATGATGCCGTACCTGTCCGCAGGTGCGCCCAGCGCGCCGTGCACGCTGCGGACGGTGTTGATGTTGTGGAACACCAGGAGCGCCCACCTGGGCACACCTGGGCACACCTGGGCACACCTGGGCACACAGACACACCTGGGCACACCTGTTACTCACATTCACACAGACATACCTATGTGCACCTGTCACACACATACACAGACACACAGACACACCTGGGCACACCTGGGCACACCTGTCACACACATTTACAGACACACCTGGGCACACCTGGGCACACCTGTCACACACATACACAGACACACAGACACACCTGGGCACACCTGGGCACACCTGTCACACACATTTACAGACACACCTGGGACACACCTGTCACACACACACACACACTCTCACACACTCACAGCCCCACCCGTGTCACTCCCGTGTCTCACCTGCGGGCCATGATGCCGTACCTGTCCGCAGGTGCGCCCAGCGCACCGTGCACGCTGCGGACGGTGTTGATGTTGCGGAACACGAGCAGCGCTCACCTGGGCACACCTGTCACTCACAGCCACACAGACACACCTGGGTGCACCTGGGCACACCTGAGCACACCTGTCACACACACACCTGTGCACACCTGTCACCCACACACCTGGACACACCTGTCACACTCACACACTCACAGCCCCACCCGTGTCACTCCCGTGTCTCACCTGCGGGCCATGATGCCGTACCTGTCCGCAGGTGCGCCCAGCGCGCCGTGCACGCTGCGGACGGTGTTGATGTTGCGGAACACGAGCAGCATGGGGCGGGGCAGGGCGCGCAGCACCTGCACCATGTGCGGGAAGCGCCGCGCCGCCATGCTCTGCATGTAGCCCCGCTCCTCGGCGCTCAGGTGCCCCTCGGGCGCGCCCCGCAGCGGCGGCGGCGCCTCCAGGTGCGGCCCCGCCAGGTGAGAGCCGGGCGGGCCCAGCAGGCGCGAGCGGCGGCTCAGGGGGCGCTGCAGCAGCATCTCCGAGAAGAGCAGGTAGTCTGGGGGCACAGGTGAGCGCAGGTGAGCTCCAGAGCCACCTCAGGTGTACCCAGGTGACCTCCAGGTGATCCACAGGTGACCTCCAGATGTTCACAGGTAACCCCCAGGTAACCCCAACTGTGCCCAGGTAACCCCAGGTGTCCCCCAGCTGTGCCCAGGTAACCCCCAGGTAACCCCAGGTGTCCCCCAGCTGTGCCCAGGTAACCCCAAGGCGCCCCAGGTGATCCCAGATAAGCTCAGGTGCCCCCCAGGTAATGCCAAGTGTGCCCAGGTATCCCCAGGTGCCCTCAGGTGTCCCCCAGGTGCCCTCAGGTGATCCCACGTGACCCCAGGTACCCCCAGGTAACCCTCAGGTAACCCCCAGGTGCTCCCCAGGTAACCCCAGGTAACTCCAGATACTCCCAGGTGTCCCCAGGTAACCCCAGGAACCTCCCAGGTAGCCCCAGGTAACTCCAGATACTCCCAGATACTCCCAGGTGCCCCCCAGGTACCCCCAGGTGCCCCCCAGGTGTGCCCAGGTACCCCCAGGTGACCCCAGGTGTCCCCCAGGTACCCCCAGGTGTGCCCAGGTGCCCCCAGGTGACCCCAGGTAACTCCAGATACCCCCAGGTGCGCCCAGGTAATTCCAGGTTCCCCCCAGGTGCCCCCCAGGTGTGCCCAGGTACCCCCAGGTGCCCCCCCAGGTGTGCCCAGGTACCCCCAGGTAATTCCAGGTTCCCCCCAGGTGCCCCCAGGTAACGCCCCACAATTTTGGGGTCCCCTCCCCCCATTTTTATAGGTGCCCCACCTCCATTTTTGGGGTTATTTTGGGATTCTTTAGGGCCCATTTTTGGGGTTATTTTGGGATTATTTAAGGCCCATTTTTGGGGTCCCTCACGGATATTTTGGGGTCCCCACACCCAATTTTTTGGGGTGATTTTGGGGTCCCATTTTGGGGTCTCGTTTTTGGAGTCCCTCAGGGTTATTTTGGGGTCATTTTGGGGTTTTTGGGGTCCATTTTTGGGTCATTTTGGGGTCCAACACGCCCCATTTTTTGTGCGTTATTTTGGGGTCCCTCAGGGACATTTTGGGGTTATTTTGGGGTTATTTAGGCTCCATTTTTGGGGTTATTTTCGGGCTATTTCAGGTCCATTTTTGGGGCTATTTTGGGGTTATTTAGGGTCCATTTTGGGGTTATTTTGGGGTTATTTGGGGTCCATTTTTGGGGTTATTTTGGGGCTATTTCGGGTCCATTTTTGGGGCTATTTTGGGATTATTAAGGTCCATTTTTGGGGTTATTTTGGGGTTATTTTGAGTCCATTTTGGGGTTATTTTTGGGGTTTTTTGGGGTCCATTTTGGGGGTTATTTTGGGTCTATTTTTCTGGTTATTTTTGGCTTTATTTGAGGTTATTTAGGTTCCATTTTTGGGGTTATTTTGGGGTTATTTCGGGCCCATTTTTGGGGTTATTTTGGTGTTACTTAGGGTCCATTTTTGGGGTTATTTTGGGATTATTTAAGGTCCATTTTTGGGGATATTTCGGGGTTTATTTGGGGTCATTTCGGGTCCATTTTTGGGGTTATTTCTGGGTTCCCCGTACCCTGCACCCCGAGTTCCTCGGCCCCGTCCCTCAGGGACATTTTAGGGTTATTTTGGGTTATTTTGGGGTTATTTTGGAATTTTTTGGGGTCCGTTTTTGGGGTGTCTCACCCTGCATCCCGAGTTCCTCGGCCCCGTCCCTCAGGGATATTTTGGGATCCCATTTTGGGGTCCCTCAGGGTTATTTGGGATTATTTTGAGATTTTTTAGGGTGTTATTTTGGGGATATTTCGGGGATATTTTGGGGTCCATTTCTGGGGTCACTCAGGGATATTTTGGGGTTATTTTGGGGTCTCATTTTGGGTTATTTTGGGGTCTCACCCACCCCATTTTTGTGGGTTATTTTGGGGTCCCTCGGGGTTATTTTGGGGTTATTTTGGGATTTTTTGGGGTCCGTTTTTGGGGTGTCTCACCCTTCACCCCGAATTCCTCTGCCCTGTCCCTCAGAGATATTTTGGGGTGATGTTGGGATTTTTTAGGGTCCATTTTTGGAGTTATTTTGGGGTTACTTAGGGTCCATTTTGGGGCTATTTTTGGATTTATTTGGGGTTATTTTGGGTCCATTTTGGGGTTATTTCAGGGTTCCCTGTACCCTGCACCCCGAGTTCCTGGGCCCAGTCCCTCAGGGACATTTTGGGGATATTTTGGGGATATTTTGGGGATATTTTGGGGATATTTAGGCTCCGTTTTTGGGGTGTCTCCGTACCCTGCACCCCGAGCTCCTGGGCCCGGTCCCTCATGGATATTTTGGGGATATTTTGGGGATATTTTGGGGTTATATTTTGGGGTTATTTTGGGGATATTTTAGGGATATTTAGGGTCAGTTTTGGGGATATTTTGGGGATATTTGGGGTTATATTTTGGGGATATTTTGGGGATATTTGGGGTCAGTTTTTGGGGTTATATTTTGGGGATATTTTGGGGATATTTGGGGTCAGTTTTTGGGGATATTTTGGGGATATTTTGGGGTTATTTCGGGGTGTCTCCGTACCCTGCACCCCGAGCTCCTGGGCCCCGTCCCTCAGGGATATTTTGGGGATATTTTGGGGATATTTTGGGGTTATATTTTGGGGTTATTTTGGGATATTTTAGGGATATTTAGGGTCAGTTTTTGGGGATATTTTGGGGATATTTACGCTCCGTTTTTGGGGTGTCTCCGTACCCTGCACCCCGAGCTCCTGGGCCCGGTCCCTCAGGGATATTTTGGGGATATTTTGGGGATATTTTGGGGATATTTTGGGGATATTTTGGGTTATTTTGGGATATTTTGGGGATATTTGGGGTCAGTTTTTGGGGATATTTTGGGGATATTTGGGGTCAGTTTTTGGGGATATTTTGGGGATATTTTGGGGTTATTTCGGGGTGTCTCCGTACCCTGCACCCCGAGCTCCTGGGCCCGGTCCCTCAGGGATATTTTGGGGATATTTTGGGGATATTTTGGGGATATTTGGGGTCAGTTTTTGGGGATATTTTGGGGATATTTCGGGGATATTTCAGGGTGTCTCCGTACCCTGCACCCCGAGCTCCTGGGCCCGGTCCCTCAGGGATATTTTGGGATATTTTGGGGATATTTTGGGATTTTTTGGGGTCCGTTTTTGGGGTGTCTCCGTACCCTGCACCCCGAGTTCCTGGGCCCGGTCCCTCATGCCCTCGTGGTCCCGCATCACGATCGCTCTCCAGAGCCCGCACAGCGACACCCGGTCCCTGCGGGGGGGGGGGGACACAGGAGATTTTGGGGTCCCTCGGGGGTTTGGGGACCCCCACCCCCAATTTGGGTTCCCCCCCGGATTTGGGGACCCTCCAGATTTGGGGTTTTCCTCCCTGGTTTTGGATTCGTCCCCCCCCCAATTTTGGGATTTCCCCCTTTATTTTGGGGTCCCCCCGGAGGGGTTTTGGGGACCCCCCTGCATTTGGGGAACCCACCCTGGATTGGGGACGCCCCGAAATTTGGGGAACCCACCCTGGATTTGGGGTTCTCCTCACTGATTTTGGGGTTTGCCCCCAAATTTGGGATTTCCCCCTTTAATTTGGGGAGCCCCCAGAGGTTTTGGGGACCCCCTGGATTTGGGGATTTCCTCCCTGGTTTTGGGGTTTTCCCCACAGTTTTGGGATTCCCCCCCTTTATTTTGGGGACCCCACTGAGGTTTTGGGATGCCCCCAAATTCGGAGACCCCCACCCTAATTTGGGGACCCCTTTGGATTTGGGGACCCCATAGATTTGGGATTTTCCTTCCAGGTTTTGGGGTTTCTCCCCAATTTTGGGATTTCCCTCTTCATTTTGGGGACCCCAGATTTGGGGTCCCCCCCCAAAGTTTTGAGAATTCCCCCCCTTTTCTGGGCTGTCCCCCGGTTTTTTTGGGGTCCCCCCTGGTAATTTTGGGGTTTTCCCAGAAATTCTGGGGTTCCCCCAAAGACTTTTGGGGTCCCCCAGGAAATTTTGGGGTTCCCTCCCAGTTTTGGGGGTTCCCTCAGTGGTTTTGGGGTTCCCCAGGGAATTCGGGATTTCCCCCCAATTTTGGGGTTCCCAGGTAGTTCTGGGTCTCCCCCGGGGGTTTTGGGGTCCACCCCCATTTTTGGGGTCCCCCCGGTGGTTTTGGGCTCCCCCTGAAATTTCGGGGTTCCCCCACTTTGAGCGTTTCCCCCCAGTTTTGGGCCGATTTTGGGCTCTCCCCCGGGCTTTTTGTGCCCCCCCCATTTTTGGGGTGCCCAGTTCAGTTTTGGGGTCCCCTGGGCAGTTTTAGAGTCCCCCCCCAATTTTGGAGTCCCCCCAACTTTTAAAATCCCCAATTTTTGAACTCCCCCGCTCATTTTGGCCGATTTTTGTGGGGTTTTTTGTGCCCCCCCCCTCCCTTCCCGGCTCAGTTTTTTGCCCCCCCCATTTTTGGGGTGCCCCCGGTGTTTTCGGGGTGGCCCGGGGTCAGTTTTGGGGTCTCACCTCTCGCTCAGGGTCTCGTAGAGGCCGTGGTCCAGCAGCACCAGCTGTGCCCGCCCGTCGGGGCCGCGCCGCACCAGCACTGGGGGGATTGGGGGATTTGGGGGAATTTGGGGGGATTTGGGGGGATTTGGGGGGGATTTGGGGGATTTGGGGGGGATTTGGGGGATTTGGGGGGGATTTGGGGGGGATTTGGGGGATTTGGGGGGGATTTGGGGGGGACCCCCGGGTTTGGGGACCCCCGCCCTATTTAGGGACTGACGGATTTTGGGGGAGCCCCCTCCTCTCATTTTTTAGGGTCCCCTCTAATTTCGGGGTCCCTCCGTTTTTGGGGTCCCCCCTATTTTAGAGATCCCTCCTAATTTCGCAGGGCCCCCCCATCCCCTCATTTTGGGGTCCCCCCAAATTTTTAGATTCCCCCCCCCCCATCCCCAGCTTTGGGTTTCCCTCCCAATTTCGAGGTCCCCCCTAATTTTGGGGTCCCCCCCCAAATTTTGGGGTCCCGCCCCAATTTTGAGATCCCCCCCCCCCTCCAGTTTTGGGGTTTTCCCTCCAATTTTAGGATTTCCACCCCCACTTTTGGGGTTCCCCCTTCAATTTTGGGCTCCCCCCTAATTTTGGGGTCCCCCTCTAAGTTTTGGGGTACCCCCCCCGTTTTGGGATTTCCTCCCTCACTTTTGGGGGTCCCGCCCCTTCCTAATTATGGGGTCCCCCCTCATTTTGGAGTCCCCAAATTTTGGGGTGCCCCCCATTTTTGGGCATTTTTGGGACTTCCCCCCCTTATTTTCAGATCCCCCCAAATTTGGGGATTTCCCCCCCTCACTTTTGGGATCCCCCGCTAATTTTGGGGTCCCAATTTTGGGGTCCCCTCTAATTTTAAGGTCCCCCCCTAATTTTGGGTTCCGAATTTTAGGATCCCCCCCTAAATTTTGAGGTCCACCCTCCCAATTTTGTGGCCCCAGTTTTGGGGTCCCCATTTTAGGGTCCCCCCCCCAGTTTTGGGCTCCCAGTTTTGGGATCCCCCCTGGTTTTGGGGTCTTCCCAGTTTTGGCATTCCTTATTTTGGGGTCCCCCCGGGTTTTTGGGGTTCCCGGTTTTGGGGTCCCCCCGGTTTTGGGGTGCCCTCGGTTTTTTGGGGTCCCCCGGTTTTTGGGCTTCCCAATTTTGGGGTCCCCCAGGTGTTGGGGTTCCCGATTTTGGGGTTCCCAATTTTGGGGTGCCCCTGGTTTTGGGGTCCCCCGGGTTTTGGAATTCCCAATTTTGGGGTCCCCCCGGGTTTTTGGGGTTCCCAGTTTTGGGGTCCCCCGGTTTTAGGGTTCCCAATTTTGGGGTCCCCATTTTTGGGCTTCCCAATTTTGGGGTCCCCCCGGGTTTTGGGGTGCCCCCCGGGTTTTGGGGTCCCCCCCGGTTTTGGGGTTCCCAATTTTGGGGTGCCCCCCGGTTTTAGGGTTCCCGATTTTGGGGTCCCCCTGGGTTTTGGGCTTCCCAGTTTTGTGGTTCCCAATTTTGGGGTGCCCCCCGTTTTAGGGTTCCCGATTTTGGGGTTCCCCCGATTTTGGAGTCCCCCCGGGTTTTGGGGTTCCCAATTTTGGGGTGCCCAATTTTGGGGTCCCCAGGGTTTTGGGCTTCCCAGTTTTGTGGTTCCCAATTTTGGGGTCCCCTCGGTTATTTGGGTTCCCAGTTTTGGGATCCCCCCGGTTTTGGGGTTCCCAATTTTGGGGTCCCCCCGGTTTTAGGGCTCCCGGTTTTGGGGTTCCCCCGGTTTTGGGGTTCCCAGTTTTGGGGCTTCCCCTGGTTTTGGGTTCCCCCCGGTTTCGGGGTCCCCCTGGGTTTTGGGGTTCCCAATTTTGGGGTACCCCCGGTTTTGGGGTCCCCCCGGTTTTGGGGTACCCCCGGTTTTTGGGGTCCCCCCGGGTTTTTGGGGTTCCCAATTTTGGGGTCCCCTCGGTTATCTGGGTTCCAAATTTTGGGGTCCCCCCCGGTTTTGGGGTCCCCCCCGGTTTTGGGGTTCCCAATTTTGGGGTGCCCCCCGGTTTTAGGGTTCCCGATTTTGGGGTGCCCCGGTTTTTTGGCTTCCCAATTTTGGGGTTCCCCCGGGTTTCGGGGTGCCCGATTTTGGGGTTCCCGATTTTGGGGTTCCCCCGATTTTGGAGTCCCCCCGGGTTTTGGGGTGCCCGATTTTGGGGTCCCCCTGGTTTTGGGGTTCCTGATTGGGGTCCCCAGGGTTTTGGGCTTCCCAGTTTTGTGGTTCCCAATTTTGGGGTGCCCCCCGGTTTTTGGGGTTCCCCCGGGTTTTGGGGTCCCCCCGGGTTTTGGGGTTCCCAGTTTTGGGGTGCCCCCGGTTTTGGGGTCCCCCCGGTTTTTGGGATGCCCGATTTTGGGGTTCCAAATAGTGGGGTCCCCCCGGGTTTTTGGGGTTCCGGGTTTTGGGGTTCCAAATTTTGGGGTCCCCCCGGGCTTTGGGTTCCCAATTTTGGGGTCCCCTAGGTTATTTGGGTTCCCAGTTTTGGGCCCCCCCGGTTTTGGGGTTCCCAATTCTGGGGTGCCCCTGGTTTTGGGCTTCTCAGTTTTGGGGTGCCCCCGGTTTTGGGGTGCCCCCCGGTTTTAGGGTTCCCCCGGGTTTTCGGGTCCCCCCCCTTGGGTTTTGGGGTTCCCAATTTTGGGGTCCCCCCCGGGTTTTGGGATTCCCAATTTTGGGGTTCCCCCGGGTTTTGGGTTCCCCCCAGGTTTTTGGGGTTCCCGATTTTGGGGTTCCCCCGGGTTTTGGGGTTCCCGATTTTGGGGTCCCCCCGGGTTTTGGGGTCCCCCCCCCGGTTTTGGGGTTCCCAATTTTGGGTTCCCCCCCCCCGGTTTTGGGGTTCCCGTACCGTTGCCCGGGTGCGGATCCGCGTGGATGAAGCCGGTGTAGAAAATCTGCTCGGCAAAAACCTGGATCAGCTTCTCTGCGGTCTGGGGGGGATTTGGGGGATTTAGGAACCCCAAAATTGACAAAAGTCCCCCCAAAACCCCCTGGATCAGCTTCTCTGCAGTCTGGGGGAATTAGGGGATTTAGGAACCCCAAAATTGACAAAAGTCCCCCCAAAAACCCCCTGGATCCGCTTCTCTGCGGTCTGGGGGGGATTTGGGGGATTTAGGAACCCCAAAATTGACAAAAATCCCCCCAAAACCCCCTGGGTCAGCTTCTCTGCGGTCTGGGGGGAAAATTAGGGGATTTAGGAACCCCAAAAAAACCCCAAAAATCCCCTGGATTAACTTCTCTGCGGTCTGGGGGGGGATTTGGGGGATTTAGGAACCCCAAAAACCCTCCCAAAAACCCCCTGGATCAGCTTCTCTGCGGTTTCGGGGTGATTTAGGGGATTTAGGAACCCCAAAAATCCCCCCAAAAACCCCCTGGATCCGCTTCTCTGCGGTCTGGGGGGAAAATTAGGGGATTTAGGAACCCCAAAAAACCCAAAAATCCTCTGGGACCCCCCCCCAGACACTCCCAAATCCACCCCAGGATCCCCAAACTGAGATCAAGGACCCCGAGCTCCTAAATCCCCTTGGTCATTGTTTGTCCCCAAGGCAGGGGGGGATAGGGACACCCGGGATCCCCCAAATCCCCTGGGACCCCACAAATTAGGGGATTTAGGAACCCCAAAACCACCCCAAAAATCCCCTGAACCCCCTGGGTCAGATTCTCTGTGGACTGAGGGGATTTAGGAACCCCAAAAAACCCCAAAAACCCCCTGGATCAAAGCCTGGGACCCCCCAAATGTCCCTGGGACCCCCAGATTCCCCCTCTGGGTGTCCCTAAATCCCCTGGGCCCGGGTTTGTCACTGACGTCTCTCAGCCCCAGCCCTGGCTCCCAAACCCCCCCTGGGTGTCCCCAAATCCCCCCGGGTGTCCCTAAATCCCCTCAGCCCCCCCTGGGGACACCCCCAAATCCCTTGGGATGTTCCCCAATCCCCTTGGCCTGGGTTTGTCACTGATGTCTCTCGTCCCCCGTGGCTCGGATGCCCTGGGACCCCTGGGTGTCCCTAAATCCCCTTGGACCCCCTTGGGGACACCCCTGGGGACACCCCAAACCCCCCCCGGGTGTCCCTAAATCCCCTTGGCCCGGGTTTGTCACTGACGTTTTTCAGTCCCAGCCCCATGGCGCGGATGCCCTGGGTGTCCCTGGGTGTCCCTGGATGTCCCTAAATCCCCTGGGTGTCCCCAATCCCCTGGGTGTCCCTGGGTGTCCCCAATGCCCCCAGATGTCCCCAAACCCCCCTGGGTGTCCCCAATCCCCCCGGAGGTCCCCAATCCCCCAGATTTGTCACTGACATCTCTCACTCCCAGCCCCATGGCTCGGGTGTCCCTGGATGTCCCCAAACCCCCCCTGGGTGTCCCCAAACCCCTCCAGGTGTCCCTAAATCCCCTCGGTGTCCCCCAGTCCTCCCCTGGGTGTCCCCAAATCCCCCCGGATGTTCCCCAATCCCCCCCTGGATGTCCCCCAATCCCCTTGTCGCCGGGTTTGTCACTGACATCTCTGAGTCCCAGCCCCATGGTGTGGATGCCCTGGGTGTCCCTAGATGTCCCTAAATCCCCTGGGTGTCCCTGGGTGTCCCCAATCCCCTGGGTTGGTCACTGATGTCTCTCAGGCCCAGCCCCATGGCTCAGATCCCCTGGGTGTCCCCAATCCCCCCTCGGTGTCCCCAATCCCCTGGGGTGTTCCCCATTCCCCTTGGCCCCAGGTTTGTCACTGACATCTCTGAGTCCCAGCCCCATGGCGCGGATGCTTTGGTTGTTCCCCAATCCCCCAGGTGTCCCCAAATCCCTGGGTGTCCCCAATCCCCCCTGGGTGTCCCCAATCCCCCCCTGGGTGTCCCCGGGTTTGTCACTGATGTCTCTCAGTCCCAGCCCCATGGCGCAGATGCCCTGGATGTCCCCAATCCCCGGGGTGTCCCTGGGTGTCCCCAGTGCCCCGGGATGTCCCCAATCCCCTGGGTGTCCCCGGGTTTGTCACTGACGTCTCTCAGTCCCAGCCCCATGGCTCGGGTGTCCCTGGGTGTCCCCAGATCCCCTGGGTGTCCCTAAATCCCCTGGGTGTCCCTGGGTGTCCCCAATCCCCTGGGTGTCCCCAGGTTGGTCACTGACGTCTCTGAGGCCCAGCCCCATGGCGCAGATGCTCTGGGTGTCCCTGGGTGTCCCCAAACCCCCCTGGGATGTCCCCCAATCCCCTGGGATGTCCCCCAATCCCCTGGGTGTCCCCAATCCCCTGGGTGTCCCCAATCCCCTGGGTGTCCCCGGGTTCGTCACTGACGTCTCTGAGTCCCAGCCCCATGGCTCAGGTGTCCCTGGGTGTCCCCAATCCCCTGGGTGTCCCTGGGTGTCCCCAATCCCTTGGGATGTTCCCCAATCCCCTGGGGTGTCCCCAATCCCCTGGGGTGTCCCCTTGTTTGTCACTGACGTCTCTGAGCCCCAGCCCCATGGCGCGGATGCCGTCGATGTTGGTGATCTTGCAGCCCTCGCAGAAATCGGCCGTGAGAACGCGCTGGGGACAGACGGACAGGGGGACAGAGAGACAGGGACAGGCAGGGGACAGACAGACAGGGGACACAATGGGGACAGATGGACAGACAGGGGGACAGAGAGACAGGGGACAGATGGATGGGGGACAGACAGAGGAACAGACAGGGGGACAGACAGGGGACAGGTGGACAGACACACAGGGGACAGAGAGGGGACAGGGATGGGGACAGTGGTGACAGGGACAGAGGGGACACACAGGGGACACACAGGGGACAGGGGGGGACAACGGAGACAGGGGATGGGGACAATGGGGACAATGGGGACAGAGGGGACAGCGACAGGGGACGGGGATGTCACAGGGGACGGGAAATAGGGACAAGGATGGGGACAGTGGGGACAGGAAGGGGACAACGGGGACACACGGGGGACAATGGGGACAGGGAGGGGACAATGGGGACAGGGAGGGGACAATGGGGACACCAGAGCAGGCACACGAGGGCACAGAGGGGGGAGGGGACAGGTGACACAGGTGCCATTCCAGGTGACACCAGCCCAGCCCTGGCCCCCTCCTGCTGCCACCGGCCTGCAGTGTCCCCAGGTGTCCCCAGGTGTGCCCAGGTGTGTCCCAGGTGTGTGCCCAGGTGTGCCCAGCTGTGTCCCCAGGTGTGCCCCAGGTGTGCCCAGGTGTATCCCAGGTGTCCCCACGTGTGTCCCAGGTGTGTCTGTGGCTATCCCAGCTGTGCCCAGGTGTGCCCAGGTGTGTCCGTGTCCCAGGTGTGTCCCAGGTGTGTCCCAGGTGTGCCCCCAGGTGTGTCCCAGGTGTGTGCCCAGGTGTGTGTCCCAGGTGTGTCCACCTTGCTGCAGTGTCCCCAGGTGTATCCCAGGTGTCCCCAGGTGTCCCCAGGTGTGTCCCCAGCTGTGTCCCCAGGTGTGCCCACCTTGCTGCAGTGTCCCCAGGTGTATCCCAGGTGTATCCCAGGTGTGCCCACCTTGCTGCAGTGTCCCCAGGTGTATCTCAGGTGTGTCCCCAGGTGTGCCCACTTTGCTGCAGTGTCCCCAGGTGTATCCCAGGTGTATCCCAGGTGTATCCCAGGTGTGTCCCAGGTGTGCCCACCTTGCTGCAGTGTCCCCAGGTGTATCCCAGGTGTATCCCAGGTGTATCCCAGGTGTGTCCCAGGTGTGCCCACCTTGCTGCAGTGTCCCCAGGTGTATCCCAGGTGTATCCCAGGTGTATCCCAGGTGTGCCCACCTTGCTGCAGTGTCCCCAGCTGTGTCCCCAGGTGTATCCCAGGTGTCCCCAGCTGTGTCCCCAGGTGTCCCCAGGTGTGCCCAGGTGTATCCCAGGTGTGCCCACCTTGCTGCAGTGTCCCCAGTGCACCCGTGGCACCGTCACCCCCTGCAGGTGCCCCAGGTCTCTCCCGCAGCGCTCGGAGTTCCGCGCCTCGTTCTCGAAATCCAGCTCCAGAGCCAGCGTGCCCTTCAGCTCCTGGGGACAGGTAACACAGGTGTGACAGGTGAGGGACAGTGACAGCTCCAGTGCCAGCGTGCCCTTCAGCTCCTGGGGACAGGTGAGACACAGGTGTGACACAGGTGAGTGACACTCGAAATCCAGCTCCAGCGCCAGCGTGCCCTTCAGCTCCTGCAGGTGTGACACAGGTGTGACAGGTGAGTGACAGAGGTGTGACACAGGTGTGACACAGATGAGTGACACTCGAAATCCAGCTCCAGTGCCAGCGTGCCTTCAGCTCCTGGGGACAGGTGAGACAGGTGTGACACAGGTGTGACAGTGACAGTGACAGCTCCAGCGCCAGCGTGCCCTTCAGCTCCTGCAGGTGTGACACAGGTGTGACAGGTGAGGGACACAGGTGTGACAGTGACAGTGACAGTGACAGCTCCAGCGCCAGCGTGCCCTTCAGCTCCTGCAGGTGTGACACAGGTGTGACAGGTGAGGGACACAGGTGTGACAGTGACAGTGACAGTGACAGCTCCAGCGCCAGTGTGCCCTTCAGCTCCTGGGGACAGGTGAGACATAGGTGAGACACAGGTGAGACAGGTGAGTGACACAGGTGTGACACAGGTGAGTGACACTCGAAATCCAGCTCCAGCGCCAGCGTGCCCTTCAGCTCCTGCAGGTGAGGGACAGGTGTGACACAGGTGTGACAGGTGTGTGACACAGGTGTGTCAGGTGTGACAGGTGTGACAGTGACAGCTCCAGCGCCAGCGTGCCCTTCAGCTCCTGCAGAGGTAAGGGACACAGGTGACAGCTCCAGCGCCAGCGTGCTCTTCAGCTCCTGAACAGGTAAGGGACAGGTGAAACAGGTGAGGGACAGAGCCAGCGTGGCCTTCAGCTCCTGTGCAGGTAAGACAGGTGAGTGACAAGTGTGATAGGTGTGACAGGTGAGACAGGTGAGTGACACAGGTGAGTGACACAGGTGAGACACAGGTGAGTGACAGTGACAGCTCCAGGGCCAGCGTGCCCTTCAGCTCCTGTGCAGGTGAGACACAGGTGAGTGACACAGGTGAGTGACACAGGTGAGTGACACAGGTGAGACACAGGTGAGTGACAGTGACAGGTCCAGGGCCAGCGTGCCCTTCAGCTCCTGGGGACAGGTAACAGGTGAGTGACACAGGTGAGGGACAGGTGAGTGATACTGACAGAGCCAGCGTGGCCTTCAGCTCCTGGGGACAGGTAACACAGGTGAGGGAGAGGTGAGGGACACAGGTGTGACAGGTGTGAGAGAGACAGCTCCAGGGCCAGGGTGGCCTTCAGCTCCTGGGCAGGTGTGACACAGGTGAGTGGGACAGGTGAGTGGACAGGTGAGTGGGACAGGTGAATGACACAGGTGAGTGACAGTGACAGCGTCTTAGCATAAAGTCTGGGTGCATGAACTGCATGGAGCAGTGGGACAGGGCAGTGCCCAGGTGTACCCAGGTGTGTCCCCAGCTGTACCCAGGTGTATCTCAGGTGTATCCCAGTTGTTCCCAGGTGTATCCAGGTGTGCCCAGGTGTGTCCCAGTCTATCCCAGGTGTCCCCAGGTGTCCCCAGGTGTGCCAGGTGTGCCCTCACCTGCAGCACCCAGCCCAGGGCGAAGTCGGGGTGCATGAACTCCACCAGGCGCAGCAGCAGCTCCAGGGTCCTCATGTCGCCCTCGAAGCGATCGCGCAGGTCCAGGTACTGCACCTGGGCAGGGGGCGGGGTCACCTCCGCGGGCCACACACTGACCCCGCCCATCACCCACGTGTGTCCAGGTGTGTCCCCAGGTGTGCCCCCAGGTGTCCCCAGCTGTGTCCCTGTCCCCAGGTGTCCCCCGCTGTCCCAGCTGTGTCCCAGGTGTGTCCTCGGTGTGTCCCCAGCTGTCCCCAGGTGCGTCCCCAGCTGTCCCCAGCTGTCCCCAGGTGTGTCCCAGCTGTCCCCAGGTGTGTCCCCAGGTGTGTCCCCAGGTGTGCCCCAGGTGTGTCCCAGGTGTGTCCCAGCTGTCCCCAGGTGTCCCCAGGGGTGTCCCAGGTGTGTCCCAGGTGTGTCCCAGGTGTGTCCCTGCTGTTCCCAGGTGTCCCCAGCTGTCCCCAGGTGCGTCCCCAGGTGCGTCCCCAGGTGCGTCCCCAGGTGTGTCCCAGCTGTCCCCAGTGTGTCCCAGCTGTCCCCAGGGTGTGTCCCTATCCCCAGCTGTCCCCAGGTGTGTCCCAGGTGTGTCCCAGCTGTCCCCAGCTGTCCCCAGGTGTGTCCCCAGGTGTGTCCCAGCTGTCCCCAGGTGTGTCCCCAGCTGTCCCCAGGTGTCCCCAGGTGTGTCCCCAGGTGTGTCCCACCTTGACGGCCACCGGGGTCCCGTCGGGCAGGGTCGCCCGGTGCACCTGGGCCAGGCTGGCGGCCGCCACGGGCTCGTAGTCGAAGTCACGGAACATTCCGGAAGGCGTGGTCTGGAAATCCTCCAGGAACAGCTCATCCACCTGGCACAGGTGAGGGACAGGTGAGGCACAGGTGAGGGACAGGTGAGAGACACTGGGGACAGGCAAGGGGACGAGTGAGAGAGGTGAGGGCACAGGTGAGAGGACAATTGATGGACACTGGGGACAGGTGAGACAGGTGAGGGGACAGGTGAGGGGACAGGTGAGGGGACAGGTGAGGGACACTGGGGACAGGTGAGACAGGTGAGGGGACAGGCGAGGGGACAGGCGAGGGGACAGGCGAGAGGACACTGGGGACACATGAGGGGACAGGTGAGACAGGTGAGGGGACATTAGGGACAGGTGTGGGATATTTGGGACAGGTGAGGGGCAGGTGAAGGGACACTGGGGACAGGCGAGGGGACAGGTGAGAGGACACTGGGGACACATGAGGGACAGGTGAGACAGGTGAGGGGACATTAGGGACAGGTGTGGGATATTTGGGACAGGTGAGGGGCAGGTGAAGGGACACTGGGGACAGGTGAGAGAGGACAGGTGAGGGGCAGGTGGGGGACATTGGGCACAGGTGAGGGACAGGTGAGGGACATGGGGGACAGGTGAGGGACACTGGGGACAAGTGAGGGGGGACAGGTGAGGGACAAGTGTGGGGAGAGGTGAGGGGCAGGTAAGGGACATTGGGGGACATCCAGAATCCCGCAGGAACAGCTCATCCACCTGGGACAGGTGAGGGACAGGGGAGACAGGGGGAGGGATGCTGGGGACATTGGGCACAGGTGAGGGACATGGGGGACAGGTGAGGGACATGGGGGACAGGTGGGACAGGTGAGGGACACTGGGGACAGGTGAGGGACACTGGGGACCCTCTCCCCCCCGTTGTGTCCTCCCCAAGCCCAAGGTCCCGCATTGTCCCCGCGCCACCGCCCCGTGTGTCCCTGTGTGTCCCCAGTGTCCCCTCGGTCACCAAATGTCACCAAATGTCCCCAGGTGTCCCCAAATGTCACCAAATGTCCCCCACGGTGTTCCCAATGTCCCCCCAATGTCCCCAGTTCCCCCAAGCATCCCCAATGTCCTCGATCCCTGCAATGTCCCCAGTGTCCCCCCAGTGTCCCCCATCCCCAATGTCTCCAATTTCCCCAAATGTCCCCCCAATGTCAATTCCCCCCAGTGTCCCTGATGTCCCCGATGTCCCCAATCCCCCCCCACTGTCCCCAATTGTCCCCATTGTCTCCCCGATGTCCCCAATGTCCCCCAATTCCCCCCAATGTCCCCAATGTCGCCCTGTACCCCCAGTGTCCCCAATGTCCCCCCAGTGTCCCCCCAGTGTCCCCCCAGTGTCCCTGATGTCCCTGATGTCCCCAATCCCCACAATCCCCCTCTGTGTCCCCAATATCCCCACTGTCCCCAATGTCTCAAATCCCCTGACGTCCCCTCAGTGTCCCCACTGTCCCCAATGTCCTCAATGTCCCCCACTGTCCCCAATCCCCCCGCTGTCCCCACGTCCCCCCCACCGTGTCCCCGTCACCTCGCGGTGCCCGCGGGGGCTGGCGCTGTCCTCCAGGGGCCGCAGTGTCATTGTCACCTCTGGTGGCAGCAGGTGGTCGAAGGCGCAGAGCCCCTGGCCCAGCTTCACGTAGAGGCCCCCGTTGGAGAGCGCCCCCTGCAGGAGGCGCTGCCCCGCGCGGCGGTGGCACAGCGACATGGCCGACAGGTACGCGGGGCTGGCCTGGGACAGGGGACAGGTGTGACACAGACAGGTGTGTGACACAGACAGGTGTGTGACACAGGGACATGGCCAACAGGTACGCGGGGCTGGCCTGGGGACACAGACAGGTGTGTGACACAGACAGGTGTGTGACACAGCGACATGGCCGACAGGTACGCAGGGCTGGCCTAGGACAGGTGAGACAGGTGTGACACAGGTGTGTGACACAGGGACATGGCCGACAGGTACGCAGGGCTGGCCTGGGGGGACAGGTGTGTGACACAGACAGGTGTGACACAGGTGTGTGACAGGTGTGTGACAGGTGTGTGACACACACAGCGACATGGCCGACAGGTACGCGGGGCTGGCCTGGGTGTGACAGACAGGTGTGTGACACAGGTGTGTGACAGGTGTGTGACACAGCGACATGGCCGACAGGTACGCGGGGCTGGCCTGGGGGGACAGGTGTGTGGACAGGTGTGTGACACAGGGACATGGCCGACAGGTACGCGGGGCTGGCCTGGGGACAGACAGGTGTGTGACAGGTGTGTGACACAGGGACATGGCCGACAGGTACGCGGGGCTGGCCTGGGGACAGACAGGTGTGTGACAGGTGTGTGACACAGGGACATGGCCGACAGGTACGCGGGGCTGGCCTGGGGACACAGACAGGTGTGTGACAGGTGTGTGACAGGTGTGTGACAGGTGTGTGACACAGGTGTGTGACACAGGGACATGGCCGACAGGTACGCGGGGCTGGCCTGGGGACACAGACAGGTGTGTGACACAGGTGTGTGACACAGTGACATGGCCGACAGGTACGCGGGGCTGGCCTAGGACAGGTGAGACACAGGTGTGTGACAGGTGTGTGACACAGGGACATGGCCGACAGGTATGCGGGGCTGGCCTGGGGGACACAGACAGGTGTGTGACACAGGTGTGTGACAGGTGTGGCACAGGGACATGGCCAACAGGTACGTGGGGCTGGCCTGGGACAGGGGATACAGACAGGTGTGACAGATGTGTGACACAGACAGGTGAGACACCGACAGGTGTGTGACACAGATAGGTGTGTGACAGGTGTGACACAGACAGGTGTGTGACACAGGGACATGGCCGACAGGTACGCGGGGCTGGCCTGGGGGAGACAGGTGTGTGACACAGGTGTGTGACAGGTGTGTGACACAGGGACATGGCCGACAGGTACGCGGGGCTGGCCTGGGGACAGACAGGTGTGTGACAGGTGTGTGACAGGTGTGACACAGGGACATGGCCGACAGGTACGCGGGGCTGGCCTGGGGGACAGACAGGTGTGTGACACAGACAGGTGTGTGACACAGACAGGTGTGTGACACAGTGACATGGCCGACAGGTACGCGGGGCTGGCCTGCGACAGGTGAGACACAGACAGGTGTGTGACACACACACAGCGACATGGCCGACAGGTACGCGGGGCTGGCCTGGGGGGACACAGGTGTGTGACAGGTGTGTGACACAGGGACATGGCCGACAGGTACGCGGGGCTGGCCTGGGACAGGGGACACAGACAGGTGTGTGACAGGTGTGACACAGACAGGTGTGTGACACACACAGAGCAACATGGCCAACAGGTACGTGGGGCTGGCCTAGGACAGGGGGGACAGGTGTGTGACAGGTGTGTGACACACACAGAGCGACATGGCCAACAGGTACACGGGGCTGGCCTGAGGGAACAGGTGTGTGACACACACACACAGTGACATGGCTGACAGGTACACGGGGCTGGCCTGGGACAGGGGACACAGGTGTGACAGGTGTGACACACTCAGGTGTGACAGGTGTGACGGAGTGACACAGGTGCGTGACAGGTGTGGCAGGGGTGACAGATGAGTGACACAGGTGTGACATCCCCAACAAGTGTCCCCAACTTCTCAGACCCCCCAAACCCCCCAAATCTCCCCAAATCCCCCCCAAATTCCCTCAATCGCCCCAGATCCCCCCCGGGACCCCTCAAATCCCCACAGATCTTTCCTGGGACCCCCCAGATCCCACTGGGATCCCTCAAATCCCCCAGATCCCCCCAATTTCCCCTGGGCTCTACCCCCCCCTCCCAGGACCCCCCAAATCCTCTCCAAATTCCCTCAAACGTCCCCAAAATCCACCCAGGACCCCCCAAATCCCCCCCAAATCTCCCCTAAAATTCCCTCAAAACCCTCCCAGATCCCCCAAATATCTCCCAATCCTTCCTGGGACCCCCATTTCCCCCCCAGGACCCCCCAAACCCCCCAAATCCCCAAAATCCCCTCAGAAGCCCCAAATTTCCTCAAATCCCCTCCAGAAACCCCCTGGGACCCCCAGTTCCCCCTAAATTCTCGAAATCCCTTCAATCCCCCCCCACCCCCCACCCCCCTAAATCCCCTGGGATCACCCCAAAATCCTCCCAGACCCCCCCAGAACCCCTCAGTTTCCCCCAAATCCCCCCCAAATCCCCCCAGTCTCCCCTCAATCCCTCCCAAATCTTTCCTGGGACCCCGCAAATTCCCCCCAATTCCCCCCAGAACCCCTCAAATCCTCCCCAAATCCCCCCAGGACCCCAAATTCCCCTCAGTTTCCCCAGTTTCCCCCCAGGACTCCCCAAATCCCCCCAGGACCCCCCAAAATCCCCCCAGATCCCCCAGGATCCCCAAATCCCCTCAGGACCCCCCAAAATCCCCCCAGATCCCCCCAGGATCCCCCAAATCCCCCCCAGGACCCCCCCCCAATTCCCCCCAATTTCCCCTCAGGACCCCCCAGATCCCCCCAATTTCCCCCCAGTTTCCTCCAATTTCCCCCCCAGGACCCCCCAAATCCCCCCAGGACCCCCCAATTTGCCCTCAGTTTCCTCAGGACCCCCCAAATCCCCCAGGACCCCCCCAGTTTCCCCACCTGGTCGAGCCCCCTCAGCTCCACCTTCGTGGTCCACCAATAATCGAGGGAGATGTGGAGCCCCACCGAGAGGGACCTGGGGGAAACGGGGCTCAGGGGGACCCCAAAAGAGACCCCAGACCCACCTGGGACCCCCCAAACCTCCTGAGCCCCAAAAACCCCCTGGGACCCCCCCAAAAAAACCCAAAATTCCCCCCGGAACCCCCCCAGAGACACCCCCCAGACCCCCCCAATTCTGGGCATCAGGGGGACCCCAAAAGGGACCCAAGACCCACTTGGGACCCCCCCTGAACCCCTGAACCCATAAAACCCCCTGGGATCCCCAAAAAACCCCAAAATTCCCCGAAATCTATTCTGAGCCCCCCCCCCTCCCCAAATTCCCTCTGGGACACCCCCCAAATCCCCCCCAAATTTCTACAATTCCCCCCCTACACAGAACACCCCAAATCCCCCCCAATCTACTCTGAGCCCCCCCCCCCCCAGGAACCCCCAAACCCCCCCAGGACTCCCCCAAATCCCCCTAGGGACCCCACCGACCTGTCCAGAACCCCCCCAGATCCCCCTGCGCCTCTTAAAACCTCCCATTATTGTCCCCATTATTGCCCCCATTTGCCCCCATTGTTGTTGCCCATTATTGCCCCCGTTGTTGTTGCCCCCGTTATTGCCCCACTATTGCCGCCATTATTGCCCCACTATTGCCGCCATTATTGCCCCCACTATTGTCCCCATTATTGTCCCCACTATTGTCCCCATTACTGCCCCGTTATTCCCCCGTTATTTGCCCCATTATTGCCCCCATTATTGCCCCCTTATTGCCCCATTTGCACCCGTTGTTGCTGCCATTATTGCCCCCATTATTGGCCCCATTTACGCCCCATTATTGTCCCCATTATTGCCCCGTTATTGTCCCCATTATTGCCCCATTTGCCCCCATTGTTGCCCCCATTGTTGCCCCCATTGTTGCCCCCATTGTTGCCCCCATTTCCCCCCATTATTGCCCGACTATTACCCCCGTTATTGCCCCGTTATTGCCCCATTATTCCCCCATTTCACCCCATTATTGCCCCCACTATTGCCCCCATTTGTCCACATTACTGTCCCATTATTGCCCCCATTATTGCCCCATTATTGCCCCTGTTGTTGCCCTGTTATTGCCCCCATTATTGCTCCATTTTCCCCCATTATTGTCCCCATTATTGCCCTGTTATTCCCCCCGTTATTGCCCCATTATTGCCCCACTATTGCCCCCGTTATTTCCCCCCACTTGCCCCCATTACTGTCCCATTATTGCCCTCGTTCTTGCCCCTGTTGTTGCCCTGTTATTGCCCCCACTATTGCCCCTGTTGTTGTTGCCTCATTATTGCCCCCATTTTTGTTGTTGCCCCCATTCTTGCCCCCTTCTTGCCCCCGTTGTTGACCCATTTACCCCAATTTGCCCCCATTATTGCCCCTGTTATTGCCCCACTATTGCCCCCATTATTGCCCCATTTACCCCATTACTGCCCCATTTTCCCCCATTATTCCCCCATTATTGCCCCATTATTGCCCCTGTTATTGCCCCATTATTGCCCCATTTGCTCTGTTCTTGCCCCCGTTATTGCCCCATTACTGCCACCATCTGCCCCATTATTGCCCCGTTATTGCCCCCATTTCCCCCCCATTATTGCCCCCATTATTCCCCCCAGTATTGCCCCATCTGCCCCCATTATTCCCCCCAGTATTGCCCCCCATTACTGCCCCCATTATTGCTCCATTATTCCCCCGTTATTGCCCGTTATTGCCCCATTTGCCCCCGTTATTGCCCCATTTGCCTCCATTATTGCCCCCATTATTGCCCCCGTTATTATCTCATTATTGCCCCCATTGTTGTTGTTGCCCCATTATTGCCCCTATTATTTTCCCCGTTATTGCCCCCGCAATTACCCCCATTCCCCCCCATTATTGCCCCCATTATTGCCCCCGTTGTTGTTGCCCCATTTGCCCCCATTGTTGTTGCCCCCATTATTGCCCCCGTTATTGCCCCATTTGCCCCCGTTGTTGTTGTTGCTGCCCCTGTTCTTGCCCCCATTATTGCCCCATTTGCCCCCATTATTGCCCCCGTTCTTGCCCCATTTCTCCCCATTATTGCCCCATTATTGCCCCATTACTGCCCCCCATCTGCCCCCATTATTGCCCCCTTATTGCCCCCATTATTTCCTCCATTACTGCCCCATTTGCCCCCATTATTCCCCCCAGTATTGCCCCATCTGCCCCCATTATTGCTCCATTATTCCCCCGTTATTGCCCCCGTTATTGCCCCATTTGCCTCCATTATTGCCCCCATTATTGCCCCCGTTATTATCTCATTATTGCCCCCATTGTTGTTGTTGCCCCATTATTGCCCCTGTTATTGTCCCCATTATTGCCCCCGTTATTGCCCCATTATTGCCCCCGTTGTTTCCCTGTTATTGCCCCCCATTATTGCCCCCGTTGCTGTTGCCCCATTTGCCCCCGTTGTTGTTGCCCCCATTGTTGTTGTTGCCCCCCATTATTGCCCCCGTTATTGCCCCATTTGCCCCAATTTGCCCCATTTGCCCCAATTTGCCCCCGTTGTTGTTGTTGCTGCCCCTGTTCTTGCCCCCTTTATTGCCCCATTTGCCCCCATTATTGCCCCCATTATTGCCCCCCGCTCTCTTGCCTCCCGTTCTTGCCCCATTTACCCCCATTCCTGCCCCCATTATTGCCCCATTTGCTCCTGTTCTTGCCCCCATTATTGCCCCATTACTGCCACCATTTCCCCACATTTGCCCCGTTATTGCCTCCATTATTGCCCCCATTCTTGCCCCCATTTCCCCCCCATTATTGCCCCCATTATTGCCCCCATTTTTGCCCCCGTTATTGCCCCAATTTGCCCCCATTATTGCCCCCATTATTGCCCCCATTATTGCCCCCATTTTTGCCCCCGTTATTGCCCCAATTTGCCCCCGTTATTGCCCCCATTATTGCCCCCCATTGTTATTGCCCCCCCGGGGGTACCTGCAGAACCTGCCCCACGCCCTCGAGCAGGAGCCGCGCCCGGCGCCTCTGGGGGGGCTCGGCAGGGCCAGGGACACCCCCAGGGACCCCCCCCAGGGACACCCCCCAGCGCCACCAGGGCCACCCGGGGGGACAGCGAGCGCCACCGAGGGGACTCTGGGGGGGACAGGTCAAAGGTCAGGGGGCAGGGGACAGCCCCAGGGACACCAAGGGGACACCTGGGACCTGAGGGGACAGGGATGGGGACAGGTCAAAGGTCAAAGGTCACTGAGACCCCCAGGGTCACCGACACCCCCCAGGGCCACCAAGGGCCATCAAGGGGACCTGAGGGGACAGGTCAAAGGTCAGGGTCAGGGGTCAGTGACGCCCTTGGGGACATCTGGACAAGGACGAGGATCGGTAGGAAAGGGGACAGGGACAGGGCAAAGGTCAAAGGTCAGGGGTCAATGACAGCCCCAGGGCCACCAAGGCCACCACAGGACCTGTGGGGGACAGGTCAAAGGTCAAAGGTCAGGGGTCACCGAGGCCACCAAGACAAGGACAGGGCCCTGTGGAGGACAGGTCAAAGGTCAGGGGTCACTGACAGCCCCAGGGCCACCATGAGACCAGTGGGGACCTGCAGGGACAGGGACAGGTCAAAGGTCAGAGGTCAGGGGTCAGTGACACCCTCAGGGACACCACAGGACCAATGGGGGACAAAGGTCAAAGGTCAGGGGTCAGGGAGACCCCCAGGGCCACCAGGGACTGTCAGGGACAGGTCAAAGGTCATGGGTCAAAGGTCATGGGTCAGGGGGTCAAGTGAGGGTCAGGGGTTGAGGTCAAGGTTGAGGTCAGGGTTGGGGTCAAAGGTCAAAGGGCCTCGATGGGTCAGGGGTCAAGGGTTGGGGGCCAGGGGTCAGAGGTCAAGGGTCAGAGGTCAAGTACTGGGGTCACAAACCTCAAGGGGCTCCTGCCCCCCCCCCCGCCCCAATTTGGGTCTGGGGCTCCCAAACCCCCCCAAAACCCCCCCCAGGGCCCCCCCCCCAATTTGGGTCTGGGGTCCTGAACCCCCCCAGAACCCCCCCATTTGGGTTGGGGGGTCCCAAACCTCCCCAAAGCCCCCGGGGACCCCCAAATTTGGGTCTGGGACCCCCCCAGGGATGCCCCGAATTTGGGTCTGGGGGGTCCCAAATCCCCCTTAGGACCCCCCAAGGATCCCACCCCAAATTTGGGTCTGGGGGTCCCCAAATCCCCCCCAAGGATCCCCCCCAATTTGGGTCTAGGGGTCCCCAAATTCTCACAAATCCCCCCCAATTTGGGTCTGGGGTCCCTCGGTGCCCCCTCCCCCCCCCATTTTGGGTGGGGGTCCCACCCCGCCCCTCCCCCCTCACCTCGGGGCCGCTCCGGGGCCGCTCCGGGGCCGTTGGGGGGGGAGGGGCAGCAGCCGCACCTGGGGGGGGGAGGGGAGGGGCGGGGTCAGGGGGGGGACCCCAAAAACACCTGGGGGGGGGGGAGGGGCTCGGGGGGGCCCAGGTGACATTGGGGGGGTTCAGGTGACATTGGGGGGGGGACATGGGGGCCCCAGGTGACATTGGGAGGGACATTGGGGGAGTTCAGGTGACACCGGGGAGGCTCTGGGGGGGGCACAGGTGACATGGGGGGGGGACAGGTGACACTGAAGGGGGGGGGGGCCGAATTGGGGGGGTGACAATGGGGGGGTCCCAGAGGGGGGGGTCCCGGAGGAGGGGGGGGGGGGCTCAGGTGACACCGGGGGGGGACCCGAGGTGGTTCCTGGTGGGGGGGGGGGGGGGGGGGGTCCCATGGAGGGGTGACAATGGGGGGGGGTCCCGGGGGGGTTCAGGTGACAATGGGGGGGTCCCGGTGCTCCCGGAGGGGGAGGGGCCCGTGAGGGGATCCCGGGGGGGTCCCGGATGAGGGGGGGGTCCCGGATGAGGGGCGGTCCAGGTGACATTGGGGGGGGTCCGGGATGAGGGGGGGGGGTCCCATGGGGGGGGGGGGGGGTTCCGGTGACACCGGGGGGGTCCCGGATGAGGGGGGGTCCCATGGGGGGGGGGGGGGTTCCGGTGACACCGGGGGGGTCCCGTTGCTCGGTGAGGGGGAGGGGCCCGTGAGGGGCTCCCTCACGTTGGGGGGGGGGGGGGGGGGTCCCGGCGGAAGTTCCGGGAAGTTGCGGGGGGGGTTTGACCCCGGGATGGGGGAGGGGTCGGCCCCAAGGTGGGGGTGTCCCCAATATGGGGGGGGGTCCCGGTGCCGCCCCTCCCCCCCCCTCACCGCCCTCCGCAGCCCCATCGCCGCCGCCGCCGCCGCCCGCGCGCCGGCCCCGCCCCCCGCGCCTCCCCATTGGCCCAGGCCCGCGCCCGGCCCCGCCCGCCCCGCGCCGCCCCGCGCGCTGATTGGCTGGAGCCGAAGGCGAGCGGGAATGGGCAGAGGGGGCGCGGCCGAGGGGCGGATAGGGCGGGGCTTAGAGGAGGGGGCGTGGTCTCGGTATAGAGGACGGGGAGGGGCTCACGGAGGGGTGGAGGGGAGCTGGGGACAGCCCGGGACGGCCCCGCCCCCTCCTTAGCCGCGCCCCCTTTCCAAGATGGCGGCGGTCGGTGAGAACCGGACGGGGGTCCCGGGACGCTGCCCCTCCCCCACCCCCCTCCCTTAGCGAGGCCACGCCCCCGGAAGTGTGGGGGGAGGGGAGGGGGGAGGGGAGGGGCGGGGTTCCCCTCCCCCACCCTCGGGGTCACCCCAGGCCCCGCCCCCAGCGCGGCCGGACGGGGAGGGGGAGGGGCAAAGGAGGGGGAGGGGCAAAGGAGGGGGAGGGGCAAAGGAGGGGGGAGGGACCCCCAAATTCTGCCCCGCCCCCACCCCTCACCTGTGACCCCCCCCCAAAAAAAGCCCCCGAGCCCGCACCTGCCCCGCCCCAGCCCCCAAAATAGCCCCGCCCCCAGCTGTGACCCCTCCCCTCACCTGCCCCGCCCCCACCCCAAAACCGACCCCCACACCTGCCTCAGCCAGAGCCCAAACAGCCCCGCCCCCACCCCTCACCTGCCCCTCAACTGTCCCCAGTGTCCCTCACCTGTCCCCAATGTCCCAATGTCCCAATGTCCCTCACCTGTCCTTCACCTGTCCCTCACCTGTCCCTCACCTGTCCCAATGTCCCTCACCTGTCCCTCACCTGTCCCCGCCCTCCCCCCCAGCTCATCCTCGGGGTGCCCCCACCCCCCCCCGCCGGGCCAGGTGAGGCCGCAGGTGAGGGGGAGGATGAAGGTGAAGGTGAAGGCTCAGCCCCAGGTGCGCAGGGGGCGGGGCCTCACCTGCCCCGCGCTGCCCCCCGAGATCGTCCTGAGGATCCTGCAGGCGGCCGTGGAGGGGGAGGGGGCGGTGCCCTTCCTGTGCAGGTGAGGGCACACCTGGGGACACCTGGGGACAGCTGGGGACACCTGGAACACACCTGGGACACACCTGGGGACAGCTGGGGATACACCTGGGATACACCTGGGGACAACTCAGATACTCCTGGGAACACCTGAGCACACCTGGGACACACCTGGGGGTACCTGGGGACTGTCAGGGGGTACCTGGGCACATCTAGTGGGCACCTGGGGTTACCTGGGCACATCTGGGGGCATCTGGGCACACCTAGGACAGACCTGGGCACGCCTGGGGGGTACCTGGAGACTCTTGGGGGGCAGCTGGGGGCACCTGGGCACACCTGAGACACACCTGGGAGGTGGAACTGGCACACCTGGAGACACCTGGGGGGTACCTGGGGACACTTGGGGGGTACTTGGGGGCACCTGGGCACACTGGGGGGGGTAAAAACACACCTGGGGGCACTTGGGATACATCTGGGATACACCTGGGCAAACCTGATGACATCTGGGGACACCTGGACACACCTGGGGGCACACCTGGGTGTACCTGGGCACCCCTGGGCAGTGGAACTGGCACACCTGGAGACACCTGGGGGTACCTGGGGACTCTTGGGGGGTACCGGGGCACACCTGGTGTGCAGCTGGGGACACCTGGGATACACCTGGGATACACCTGGGCACACCTGGGCTATACCTGAGTGGTACCTGGGCACACCTGGGCACACCTGGGGTGTCCCTGTCCCTCACCTGTCCCCCCCCCCGTCCCTCCCCTGTCCCTCACCTGTCCCTCACCTGTGCAGGGTTTCCCGCGTTTGCCGCCTCTGGCGTGACCTGGCCGCCGACCCCCGGCTGTGGCTGCGGGTGCACCTGGGGGGGCACCTGGGGGGGCCTCACCTGCCCGGGCCCCGCCCGGCGCCGCCCCCCCGAGCAGGTGCTGAGGCCCCTGCTGCGATTGGCCGAGAGCAGGTGAGGGCTGGCCCCGCCCACCCGGGGGGCAGCGACTGCCAGGGGTCACCTGGGCCACCTGTGTGGGTCACCTGTGTGGGTCACCTGTGTGTGTGTGTGTCACCTGTGTCACCTGTATTCACCTGGGTCACCTGTGTGGGTCACCTGTGTGGGTCACCTGGGTCACCTGTGTGGGTCACCTGTGTGTGTGTGTCACCTGTGTTATCTGTGCTCACCTGTGTGTGTGTGACCTGTGAGTGTCACCTGTGAGTGTCACCTGTGTGTGCGTGTGTCACCTGTGTGTGTGTGTCACCTGTGTGTCACCTGTGTGTGTCACCTGTGGGTCACCTCTCTGGGTCACCTGTGTCTGTGTGTCAGCTGTGTTATCTGTGCTCACCTGTGTGTGTGTCACCTGTGTCACCTGTGTGTCACCTCTATTCACCTGTGTGTCACCTGTGTGGGTCACCTGTGTGTGTGTGTCACCTGTGTGGGTCACCTGTGTTATCTGTGTCACCTGTGTGGGTCACCTGGGTCACCTGTGTAGGTCACCTGTGTGTGTGTGTGTCACCTGTGTCACCTCTGCGTGTCACCTGTGTGTCACCTGTGTCACCTTTGCTCACCTGTGCGTGTCACCTGTGTGTCACCTGTGTGTGTGTGTGTCACCTGTGTCACCTGTCCTCACCTGTGCGTGTCACCTGTGTCAACTGTGCTCACCTGTGTCACCTGCACGTGTCATGTGTGTGACCTGTGTGTGTCACCTGTTCTCTGTGTGTCACCTGGGTCACCTGGGTCACCAGTGTGTGTGTCACCTGTGTGTCACCTGTGTGGGTCACCTGTGTGTGTGTCACCTGTGTGTGTCACCTGTGTGTCACCTGTGTCACCTGTGTGTCACCTGTGTGTGTGTGTTATCCTGTGTGTGTGTCACCTGTGTGTGTCACCTGTGTGTCACCTGTGTCACCTGTGTGTCACCTGTGTGTGTGTGTTATCCTGTGTGTGTGTCACCTGTGCTCACCTGTGTGGGTCACCTGTGTTATCTGTGTCACCCCTGTGTGTCACCTGTGGGTCACGTGTGTGTGTCACCTGTGTGAGTGTGTCACCTGTGTCACCTGTGTGTCATCTGTGTGTGTCACCTCTGTGTGTCACCTGTGGGTCACCTGTGTGTGTCACCTGTGTCACCTGTGTGTCACCTCTGTGTGTCACCTGTGTGTGCTCACCTGTGTGTGTCACCTGTGCCACCTGTATTCACCTGTGTCACCTGTGTGTGTCACCTGTGTTATCTGTGCTCACCTGTGCCACCTGTGTCACCTTCACCTGTGTGTGTCACCTGTGTGTGTCACCTGTGTCACCTGTGTGTGTCACATATGTTATCTGTGCTCACCTGTGTGTGTGTCACCTGTGTGTCACCTGTGTCACCTGTGTGTGTCACCTTTGTCACCTGTGTGTGTCACCTTTGTCACCTGTGCTCACCTGTCCCCAATGTCCCTCCCCTGTCCCAGGTTCTCGCTCCTGCAGGAGTTCGTGCTCAGTGATTGGAGCAACCACGTGGGAGCCGTGCTGCAGGTGGGGACACCTGGGGACACCCAGAGCACACCTGGGGACACCCGGGGACACCTGGGGACACCTGGGACACCCAGAGCACACCTGGGACACCTGGGACACCTGGGGACACCTGGGACACCTGGGGGAGAACACACCTGGGCACACCTGGGGACACCTGGGGGGGGGTCACACACCTGGGGACAGCTGGGACACACCTGGAGGAGGTGACACAGGTGGTGTCACACCTTGGGGGAGGTCACACCTGGGGACACACCTGGGACATGTGAGGTACCTGGAGGTGGGGTCACACCTGGGGTCACCCCTGGGGTCACACCTGGGGTCACACCTGGGGTCACCCCTGGGGACACACCTGGCTCTGGGGTCACACCTGGGGTCACACCTGGGGTCACACCTGGGGTCACACCTGGGGTCACCCCTGGCTCTGGGCTCACACCTGGGGTCACACCTGGGGACACACCTGGGGTCACACCTGGGGTCACACCTGGGGACACCCCTGGGGTCACACCTGGGGTCACACCTGGGGTCACACCTGGGGTCACACCTGGGGTCACACCTGGGGTCACCCCTGGCTCTGGGCTCACCCCTGGACCCTCCCCTCTCCCCCCAGGCCCTGAGCAAGTTCTGCCCCCACCTGCGACACCTGGAGCTGCGGCGCTGCCAGGTAGGGACACCTGGGGACACCTGGGGGATTTGGAGACACCTGAGGGACACCTGGGGACACCTGGGGGACACCTGGGGACACCTGGGGGCATCTGGGGACACCTGAGGGACACCTGGGTGGTCCCAGTGATACCTGGGGAGGTTGTGGGGACACCTGGGAAGGATTTGGGGACACCTGAGGGGATTCGGGAACACCTGGGGACACCTGGGGGGGGGGGGGGGGTTTGGAGACACCTGGGTGGGTCTGGGGACACCTGGGGGACACCTGGGTGATCCCAGTGATACCTGAAGATATTTGGGGACACGTGTTGGGGATTTGGTGACACCTGGGTGGTCCCAGTGACACCTGGGGGGGTTTTGGGGTCCCCGGTGACACCTGTTGGGTGTTGATGACACCTGGATGGGTTTGGTGACACCTGGGGGGTGTTGGTGACACCTGGGGGGGGGTTTGGGTGATACCTGTCAGGTGTTGGTGACACCTGGGTGGTCCCAGTGACACCTGTGGGGTGTTGGTGACACCTGGATGGGTTTTGGTGACACCTGAGGGACACCTGGTGACACCTGTGTTGTTTTGGGGTCCCTGGTGACACCTGTGGGGTGTTGGTGACACCTGGATGGGTTTTGGTGACACCTGTGTTGTTTTGGGGTCCCCGGTGACACCTGTGTTGTTTTGGGGTCCCCGGTGACACCTGGATGGGTTTGGGTGACACCTGTCAGGTTTTGGTGACACCTGTGTTGTTTTGGGGTCCCCGGTGACACCTGTGTTGTTTTGGGGTCCCCGGTGACACCTGTTGGGATTTGGTGACACCTGAGGGACACCTGGTGACACCTGTGTTGTTTTGGGGTCCCCAGTGACACCTGTGTTGTTTTGGGGTCCCCAGGTGGAGCCGTCGGCGCTCGGGGGGTTCCTGGCTGCCCCTCCCCCCCTGCAGCACCTGCACCTCACCTGTCCCCGCCTGCGGCCGGTGCTGCCCGCCCTGGCTGTGAGTGCCACGGGGCCAGGAATGGCCCAAAATCACCCAAAATCACCCAAAATCACAGCCCAAAATCACCCAAAATCCCCCAAAATCAGAGCCCAAAATGAGCCCAAAATCACCCCAAAATCAGAGCCCAAAATCACCCAAAATGAGCCCAAAAAATCACCCCAAAAATACCTAAAATAAGTAACCAATATGACCCAAAATCACCCAAAATCACCAAAATCAGAGCCCAAAATGAGCCAAAATGAGCCCAAAATGAGCCCAAAAAACCACCCCAAAATGAGCCCAAAATCACCCAAAATCAGAGCCCAAAAAATCACCCAAAATCAGAGCCCAAAATGACCCAAAATCACCCAAAATCAGAGCCCCAAAAAATCACCCAAAATCAGAGCCCAAAATGACCCAAAATCACCCAAAATGGCCCAAAATAACCCAAAATCAGCCCAAAATGAGCCAAAATAACCCAAAATGAGCCCAGAAAATCAGCCCAAAAATACCCAAAATAAATGACCCAAAATGACCCAAAATAACCCAAAATGAGCCCAAAAAACCACCCCAAAATGAGCCCAAAAAGACCTAAAATAAATAACCCAAAATGACCCAAAATGAGCCCAAAAAAACCCAAAATGAGCCAAAAAAATCAGCCCAAAAATACCCAAAACAAATGACCCAAAATAACCCAAAATGAGCCCAAAAATCCACCCCAAAAATACCCAAAATAAATAACCTAAAAGACCCAAAATCACCCAAAATGACTCCAAATGACCCAAAATGACCCAAAAAAACCACCCCCAAAAATACCCCGAATATCCCAAAATAACACCAAATATGCAAAATAACCTGAAAATAACCCAAAATGGCCCCAAAACACCCAAAAATGGCCCCAAAACATCCCAAAAATACCCAAAATCAATAACCCTAAATAACCCGCAATATCCAAAAATATCCCCAAAATATCCCAATATATCCCAAAAGAACCCCAAAATACCCAAAAATACCCAAAATATCCCAAAATAACACCAAATCTGCAAAATAACCCAAAAATAACCTAAAAATAAACCAAAA
>NW_026531139.1:0-108027 GCF_020745825.1 Agelaius phoeniceus | reverse complement strand
ATTTGAATTTTTACCTCTGAAAAAATGAATTTTTACCCCAAAAAATTGAATTTTTACCTAAAAAAATTGAATTTTTTTCCTCTAAAAATTTGAATTTTTACCCCAAAAAATCCAAATTTTAACCCATAAAAAATTGAAATTGTAACCCCTAAAAAATTGAATTTTTACCCCTAAAAATCCAAATTTTTACCTCTAAAAAATTGAATTTTAACCCCTAAAAAATTGAATTTTTAGCCCTAAAAATTGAATTTTTACCCCTTAAAAAAATGAATTTTCACCTCTAAAAAATGTGAATTTTTACCCCCCAAAAAATTGAATTTTAACCCCTAAAAAATTGAAATTTTACCCCTTAAAAAATTGAATTTTTAACCCCCTGAAAAATTGAATTTTTAGCCCTAAAAATTGAATTTTTACCCCTGAAAAATGAATTTTTACCCCTAAAAAGTTGAAATTTTACCTAAAAAATTTTTGAATTTTTACCTAAAAAAAATTGAATTTTTTTCCTCTAAAAATTGAATTTTTACCCCTAAAAAATTGATTTTTTACCCCTTAAAATTGAATTTTACCTAAAAAAATTTGAATTTTTACCCCCAAAAAATTGAATTTTTACCCAAAAAAATCCAAATTTTTACCCTAAAAAATTGAATTTTCACCCCTAAAAAATTGAATTTTAACCCCTAAAAATTGAATTTTTTACCCCAAAAAATCCAAATTTTGGTCCTTGAAATCCAAATTTTTGCCTCTAAAAATCCAAATTTATAGACTTAAAAAAATCCCAATTTTCCCACCTAAAACCCCCAATTTTTATATTAAAAAAATCGAATTTTTCTACCTAAAAAATCCATTTTTTCCCCTAAAAATCTGAATTTTTACCCCAAAAAATCCGATTTTTTTTCCCCCTAAAAATCCGAATTTTCCCCCTAAAAATTCCAATTTTTACCCCTAAAATTCCGATTTTTTTGTCCGTAAAAATTCAAATTTTTTACCCCTAAAAATCCAAATTTTTCCCCCAAAAAATCCAAATTTTTTCCCCTTCAAATTCGAATTTTGTCCCTAAAAATTCCGATTTTTGTCCTTAAAAAATCCGATTTTTTTTTCCCTAAAAATTCCGATTTTTTGCCCTAAAATCCAAATTTTTGTCCTAAAAATTCAAATTTTTACTCCTAAAAATCCAAATTTTTCTCCCTAAAAACCCCAAATTTTACCCCTAAAAAATTCAAATTTTCTCCCCAAAAATTCCCAATTTTCCCCCCAAAAACCCCAAATTCCCCCTCTCCCCCCCCCCGTTTTTTCCCGCCAAACCCCCCCCGATTTTTCCCGCCAAAATCCGCGATTTTCCCGCCAAACCCGCGCCCGTATCCGGATTTCGGGGCCGAATTTTGGGTGTGAAAAGCGGCGATTTTGGGTGAATTTTGGGGTGAAAATCGGCGATTTTGGGGTGAATTTTGGGGTGAAAATCGGCGATTTTGGGGCGAATTTTGGGGTAAATTTTGGGGTGAAAATCGGCGGTTTTTGGGTGAATTTTAAGGTGAATTTTGGGTTGAAAATCGGCGATTTTGGGGGGATTTTGGGGCGGATTTTGGGGTGAAAATCGGCGATTTTGGGGTGAATTTTGGGGTGAAAATCGGCGATTTCGGGCCGGATTTTGGGGCGGATTTTGGGGCGGATTTTGGGGCGGATTTTGGGGTGAATTTTGGGGTGAAAATCGGCGATTTCGGGCCGAATTTTGGGGTGAAATTTTGGGGGTGAAAATCGGCGATTTTGGGTGAATTTAGGGGTGAATTTTGGGGTGAAAATCGGCGATTTTGGGGCGGATTTTGGGGTGAATTTGGGGCGGATTTTGGGGTGAAAATCGGCGATTTTGGGGTGAATTTGGGGTGAATTTTGGGTTGAATTTTGGGGTGAAAATCGGCGATTTTGGGGTGAATTTGGGGCGGATTTTTGGGTGAAAATCGGCGATTTTGGGTGAATTTTGGGGTGAATTTTGGGGTGAATTTTGGGGTGAAAATCGGCGATTTTGGGGTGAATTTTGAGGTGAATTTTTGGGGTGAAAATCGGCGATTTTGGGTGAATTTTGGGGTGAATTTTGGGGTGAAAATCGCCGATTTCGGGTGAATTTTGGTGGTGAAAATCGGCGATTTCGGGCCGGATTTTGGGGCGGTTTTGGGGCGGATTTTGGGGTGAAAAGCCGTGATTTTGGGGTTTATTTTTGGGGTGAATTTGGGGCGGATTTTGGGGTAAAAATGCGACAATTTCGGGTCTCACTCACCGCTGGCCACCGTGACCGTGGGTGCCGCTGCCCCAGGCGTCGATAGCGAAACCCACGGCGAGAGGGGGCGGCGGGAACCGGGGGAAAAACGGGGAAATCGGGAAAAAGGTGGTAAAAAATGGGGTTTTTGGGGAAAAAATAGGGGAAAAAATGGGGTTTTTGGGGGGGGAAATAATTGGGAAAAATGGGGGAAATAATGGGGGGAAAATGGGGGAATAATGGGGGAAAAAGGGGGGAAATAATGGGGGAAATAATGGGGAAAATGGGGGGAAATAATGGGGAAAATAATGGGGAAATTTGGGGTTTTTTGGGGGGGGAAAATAATTGGGAAAAAATGGGGGAAATAATGGGGAAATAATGGGGGAAATAAGGGGGGAAATAATGGGGGAATAATGGGGGAAAATGGGGGAAAAGAATGGGGGAATAATGGGGGAAAATGGGGGGAAATTGGGAAAAAATGGGGGAAAAATAATGGGGGAAATAATGGGAAAAAGGGGGAAATTTGGTTTTTTTGGGGGGGAAATAATTGGGAAAAATGGGGGAAATAATGGGGGGAAAATGGGGGGAAATAATGGGGGAAAAGGGGGGGAATAATGGGGGGAATAATGGGGGAAATAATGGGGGGAAAAATGGAAAATAATGGGGGAAAATGGGGAAAATTTGGGTTTTTTTGGGGGGGAATAATGGGGGAAATTTGGGGTTTTTTGGGGGGGAAAATTGGGAAAAAACAATGGGGAAATTGGGGGGGAAAAGGGGGTAAAAATGGGGAAAATAATGGGGGAAATAATGGGGGGGAAATGGGAAAATGGGGGGGAAAAGGGGAAATTTGGGGTTATTTTGGGGGAAAAGGGGGAAAATTATGGGGAAAATGGGGGGGAATAATGGGGGGAAAAATAATGGGGAAAAATGGGGAAAAAATAGGGAAAAAATGGGTTTTTTTGGGGGGGGAAAATAATTGGGAAAAATGGGGGAAATAATGGGGAAATAATGGGGTAATAATGGGGGAATAATGGGGGAATAATGGGGGAAATGGGGGGGAAATAATTGGGGAAATAATGGGGAGAAAAAGGGGGAAATTGGGAAAAAAGGGGGAAATAATGGGGGGAAAATATAGGGGAAAATGGGAAATAATGGGGGGAAATGGGGGGAAATTTTTGTTATTTTGGGGGGAAAAGGGGGGAAAATAATGGGGAAAATTGGGGGGAAAAAATGGGGGGAATAATGGGGGAAATGGGGGGGGAAATAATGGGGGAAATAATGGGGGGAAAATGGGGGAAAAAAGGGGGGAAATTTGGTTTTTTTTTGGGGGGGAAAATAATTGGGAAAAATGGGGGAATAATGGGGATTTTTTAGGGATTCTTTGGGGAATTTTTGGGGATTTTTTGAGGGTTTTTAGGGTTTTTTTGGGGATTTGTTTAGGGATTTTTTGGGGATTTTTTTAGGGATTTTTTGGAGATTTTTTGGGGGATTTTTTTTAGGGATTTTTTAGGGATTTTTAGGGATTTTTTGGGGATTTTTGGGGGATTTTTTGGGGATTTTTTAGAGACTTTTTGGGGGTTTTTTAGGGATTTTTTTGGGGGATTTTTGGGGTTTTTTTTAGGGATTTTTAGGGATGTTTTTTAGGGATTTTTTGGGGATTTTTTAGGGATTTTTTGGGTTTTTTTAAGGCTTTTTAAAGGGGTTTTTTGGCGGGGTGGGGGCAATTTTGGGGTAAAAAAAATGACTTCTTTTTGGGAATTTTTAGGGATTTTTTTAGGATTTTTTTGGGGGTTTTTTTGGGTTTTTTAAGGCTTTTTAAAGGATTTTTTTTTTTGGGCGGGATTTGGGCAATTTTGGGGTAAAAAATTGAATTTTTTTAGGATTTTTTAGGGGTTTTTTAGGATTTTTAGGATTTTTTAGGGATTTTTTTAGGGATTTTTTAGGGATTTTTGGGGGATTTTTTGGGGGATTTTTTAGGGATTTTTGGTGTTTTTTTTTAGGGATTTTTAGGGATTTTTTTAGGATTTTTGGGGATTTTTTAGGGATTTTTTAGGGATTTTTTAGGGATTTTTTTTTATTTTTTGGGGTGAAAATTGGGATTTTTTTAGGGATTTTTTTTTTTGATTTTTTAGGGATTTTTTTAGGGATTTTTGGGGTTTTTTTAGGGATTTTTTAGGGATTTTTTGGGGATTTTTTTGGGGATTATTGGGGGATTTTTTAGGGATTTTTTGGGATTTTTTAGGGATTTTTTTTAGGATTTTTAGGGATTTTTGGGGATTTTTTTTTGGGATTTTTTGGGGATTTTTTAGGGATTTTGGGGAATTTCTTTAGGTTTTTTTTAGGGATTTTTTAGGGATTTTTAGGGATTTTTTAGGGATTTTTTTATGATTTTTTTAGGGATTTTTTGGGGATTTTTTGGGGATGTTTTAGGGATTTTTTTTATTTTTTGGGGCTAAAAATTGGGATTTTTTTAGGGATTTTTTTAGGGATGTTTTAGGGATTTTTTAGGGATTTTTAGGGGTTTTTTTAGGGATTTTTTGGGGGATTTTTTTTTAGGATTTTTTTAGGATTTTTTAGGGATTTTTAGGGATATTTAGGGATTTTTTTTAGGGATTTTTAGGGATTTTTTAGGGATTTTTTTGATTTTTTAGGATTTTTTGGGGATTTTTTAGGGATTTTTTAGGGATTTTTTTTATTTTTTGGGGTGAAAATGGAGGATTTTGGGTGTTTGAGGTTTTTGGAGGCCTTTGTGCCCCCGGGAGCAGCAGCAATGGGAAAATGGGGAAAAAAAATGGGAAGAAAAATGGGAAAAAAAGGGAAAAATTGAAATTTTGGGGCAAAAACGGGAAAAATCCGGAAAGATTTGAGGGGAAAATGGGAAAAAATCGAAATATTTGGGGGAAAAATTGAAATATTTGGGGGAAAAATTGAAATATTTTGGGAAAAATCGAAATATTTGGGGGAAATTTTGGATTTTTTTGAGAGGGAAAATTTGGGGGTTTTTGAGGGTGAAAATTTGGGGTTTTCTGGGGTAAAAAATGGGGATTTTTAGGGGTGTTTTCTTAAGGTTTTTTTGGAGTTTTTGTTGTTATTTTTTAGGTTTTTAGGGATTTTTGGGGGATTTTTTAGGGATTTTTTAGGGATTTTTTTAGGGGTTTTTTTAGGATTTTTTTTTTAGGGATTTTTTTAGGATTTTTTTTAGGGATTTTTAGGGATTTTTTAGGGATTTTTAAAGGGATTTTTTGGGGATTTTTTGGGGATGTTTTAGGGATGTTTTAAGGGTTTTTTTTATTTTTTGGGGCTAAAAATTGGGATTTTTTTAGGGATTTTTGGGGGATTTTTTAAGGATTTTTAAGGGATTTTTTAGGGATTTTTTAGGTTTTTTTTAGGATTTTTTTTTAGGGTTTTTTTTAGGGATTTTGGGGAATTTTTTTAGGGTTTTTTGGGGGAATTTTTAGGGATTTTTTTGGGGATTTTTTAGGGATTTTTTGGGGGGATTTTTTGGGGATGTTTTAGGGATTTTTTTTTATTTTTTGGGGCTAAAAATTGGGATTTTTTTAGGGATTTTTAGGGATATTTTAGGATTTTTTGGAGGGATTTTGGGGAATTTTTTTGGGGATTTTTTGGGATGTTTTAGGGATTTTTTTTATTTTTGGGGCTAAAAATTGAATTTTTTTAGGGATATTTTAGGGTTTTTTTAGGGATTTTTTAGGGATTTTTTCGGATTTTTTGGGGATTTTTTAGGAATTTTTTAGGGATTTTTTTTTTTATTTTTTGGGGCTAAAAATTGGGATTTTGGGTGTTTGAGGTTTTTGGAGGCCTTTGTGCCCCCGGGAGCAGCAGCAGCGGCGGCGCCGGCGCCGCTCCCACGGCGACACCGAAGGCACCAAAAACCCGCCCGGGTTTGGGGCCAAAAAGGGAAATTCGGTAAAAAGGGCAGGGGGGAGGGGAGAGGGGGAATTTGGGGGGAATTTGGGGGAATTTGGGGGGAAAATGGGGAAAGGGAAAGGGGAAAGGGTGGGGAAAAATTGGGGAAAATTTGGGGGGAAAATGGGGAAAAAAAGGGGAAAAATTGGGGGGGAAATGGGGGAAAATGGGGGGAAAATGGGGAAAAAAGGGGGAAAAATAAAGGGGAAAAAAGGGGGAAAATGGGGAAAAATAAAGGGAAAATTGGGGAAAATGGGGGAAAATTGGGGGGAAAATGGGGAAAGGGAAAGGGGAAAGGTTGGGGAAAAATTGGGGAAAATTTGGGGGGAAAATGGGGGGGAAAATGAGGGGAAAAAAAGGAAAAAAATGGACAAAAAATGGGGAAAATTAGGGGAAAAATTGGGGGGGGAAATGGGGGAAAAATGGGGAAAATGGGAAAAAAGAAAGGGGAAAAAAGGGGGAAAATGGGGGGGAAATTGGGGGAGAAATGGGGAAAAATTGGGGAAAAATTGGGGGGAAAATGGGGAAAAGGGAAAGGGGAAAGGTTGGGGAAAAATTGGGGGAAATTTGGGGGGAAAATGGGGAAAATATGGGGGGGAAATGAGGGGAAAAAAAGGGGAAAAAAATTGGGAAAAATTGTGGGGAAATGGGGAAAATATGGGGAAAAATAAAGGGGAAAAAAGGGGGGGAAATTGGGGAAAAGGGGGGGAAAATTTGGGGGGAAATTTGGGGGGAAATTGGGGGGAAAATGAGGGAAAAAGGAAAAATAAAGGGGAAAAATTGGGGAAAATGGGGGGGAAATGGGGAAAGGGAAAGGGGAAAGGTTGGGGAAAAATTGGGGAAAAATTGGGGGGATTTGGGGAAAAATTGGGGGGGAAAATGAGGGAAAAAAGGGGAAAAATAAAGGGGGAAAATGGGGGAAAAATTGGGGGGAAAATTGGGGGGAAATGAGGGAAAAATTGGGGGGGAAAATGGGGAAAATTTGGGGGGAAAATGAGGGGAAAAAAGGGGAAAATAAAGGGAAAAAAAGTGGAAAAATTGGGGGAAATTTGGGGGGAAAATGAGGGGAAAATGGGGAAAAATAATGGGGAAAAAAGGGGGAAAATTGGGGAAAATGGGGGGGAAATTTGGGGAGAAAAATGGGGAAAAATTGGGGGGGAAAAAGGGGGAAAATTGGGAAAAAATGAGGGGGAAATGGGGAAAATAATGGGGAAAATTGGGGGAAAATGAGGGAAAAAAGGAAAAATAAAGGGGAAAAAATTGGGAAAAATGGGGAGGAAAATCGGGGAAAAAATCGGGGAAAATTTGGGGGGAAAATGGGGAAAAATTGGGGGAAAATTTGGGGGGATTTGGGGAAAATTTGGGGGAAAATGAGGGAAAAAAGGGGAAAATGAGGGGAAAAAAGGGGGAAAAATTGGGAAAAAATCGGGGAAAATTTGGGGAAAATTTGGGGGGAAAATGGGACAAATTTGGGGGGACAATTGGAAAAAGAACAAAAGGGAAAAGTTTGGGGTGATTTGGGGAGGAAAATGGGGGGAAATGGGAAAAAAGGAAACATGGGAGAAATGGGGAAAAAATAGGGAAAAAAAAGGAAAAAAAAAAGGGAAAAATCTGGGGGAAAATGGGGAAAAAATGGGAAAAATGGGAAAAAAAATTGGAAAAAAAAGGGGGGAAATTGGGAAAAACTAAAAAGGGAAAATTTCAAAGGGATTTGGGGGAAAAACTGAGGGGAAATGGGAAAATTTGGGGGGGATTTAGGGGAAAATGGGGAAAAATGGAAAATCTGGGGGGGATTTGGGGGAAATTGGGGAATTTGGAGAGGAAATGGGGGAAAATTGTGGGATTTGAACATTTTTGTGCTTTTTGTGTACAAAAAATTGGGGATTTTGGGGACTTTTTTGGTGGGTTTCAGGGAAATTTGGGCAAATGTGGAAATGGAGGAAATTTGGTGTGGAAATTTGGTGCTTTTTGTGTACAAAACTTGGGATTTGGGGGATTTGGTCAACCATGAAAAACTCAACTCAACTCAACCATGAGCAACTCAACTCAACCCAACTCAACCCAACTCAACCCACCCAACACAACCCAATGAACCCAACTCAACCCAACTCAACCCAACTCAACCCAACTCAACCATGACCAACCCAACCCCCTCTTCCTCTTCCACTCAATTCAACCCAATGAACCCAACTCAACCCAACCATGACCAACTCAACTCAACTCAACCCAACCCAACCCAACTCAACCCAACCCAACTCAACTCAACTCAACCCAATGAACCCAACTCAACTCAACCCAACCCAACCCAACTCAACCCAACCCAACCATGACCAACCCAACCCCCTCTTCCTCTTCCACTCAATTCAACCCAACTGAACCCAACCATGACCAACCCAACCCAACCATGACCAAATGAACTCAACCCAACCCAACTCAACCATGACCACCTCCATCCTTCCTCTTCCACCCAACCCAACTCAACCCAACTCAACCTGACCCAACTCAACCCAACCCAACCCAACCCAACCATGACTAACCCAACCCCCTCTTCCTCTTCCAACTCAACCCAACCCAACCCAAACCAACCCAACTCAACCCAACCTAACCCCCTCTTCCTCTTCCAACCCAACTCAACCCAACCCAACCCAACCCAACCCAACTCAACCCAACCCAATGAACCCAACCCAACTCAACCCAACCCAACCCTCTCTTCCTCTTCCAACCCAACCCAACCATGACCAACCCCGTCCTTCCTCTTCCACTCAACCCAACTCAACTCAACCCAACTCAACCCAACTCAGCCCCACCCACTCTTCCTCTTCCACTCAACTCAACCCAACTCAACTCAACCCAACCCCCTCTTCCTCTTCAACCCAACCATGACCAACCCAACCCAACTCAACCCAACCCAACCCAACTCCCTCTTCTTCATCAACTCAACCATGACCAACCCAACTCAACCATGACCAACCCAACCCAACCCAACTCAACTCAACCCAACCCAACTATGACCAACTCAACTCAACTCAACTCAACCCAATGAACCCAACTCAACTCAACCCAACCCCGTCCTTCCTCTTCCACTCAACCCAACCATGACCACCCCGTCCTTCCTCTTCCAACTCAACTCAACCCAACCCAACTCAACCCAACTCCCTCTTCCTCTTCCAATGCAACTCAAGTCAACCCAAGTCAACCCAACCCAACCCAACCCAACCCAACTCAACTCAGCCCCACCCCCTCTTCCTCTTCCAACCCAACCATGACCAACCCAACCCAACTCAACCTAACCCAACCCCCTCTTCCTCTTCCAACCCAACCCAACTCAACCCAACTCAAGTCAACCATGACCAACCCAACCATGACCACCCCGTCCTTCCTCTTCCAACCCAACCCAACCCAACTCAACCCAACCCAACTCAACCCCAACCCCCTCTTCCTCTTCCAACCCAACTCAACCCAACTCAACTCAACCATGACCAACCCAACCCAACCCAACCCAACCCAACTCAACTCAGCCCCACCCCCTCTTCCTCTTCCAACCCAACCCAACCATGACCAACCCAACCCAACTCTGTCCTTCCTCTTCCACTCAACCCAACTCAACTCAACCCAACCCAACCCAACCCAACCCACTCTTCCTCTTCCTCTTCAACCCAACTCAACCCAACCCAACTCAACCCAACCCAACCCCAACCCCCTCTTCCTCTTCAACCCAACCATGACCAACCCAACCCAACCATGACCAAATGAACCCAACTCAACTCAACCATGACCAACCCAACCCAACCCAACTCAACCCAACTCCCTCTTCTTCATCAACTCAACCATGACCAACCCAACCATGAGCAACTCAACCCAACTCAACCCAACTCAACCCAACTCAACCCAACCCAACCCAATCCAACCATGACCAACCCAACTCAACCCCGTCTTCTTCTTCCATCCAACCCAACTCAACCCAATCCAACCATGACCAACCCAACTCAACTCAACTGAACCCAACTCAACCCAACCCCCTCTTCCTCTTCAAGCCAACCATGACCAACCCAACCCCACCATGACCAAATGAACTCAACCCAACTCAACCCAACCCAACCACGACCAAATGAACCCAACCCAACCATGACCAACCCATCCTTCCTCTTCCTCTTCAACCCAACCATGACCAACCCAACTCAACCATGACCAAATGAACCCAACTCAACCATGACCAACCCAACCCCCCCATGAGTTTCCCCCACCCTTCCCCGTTGCCCGGCGCCGCCGTGAGTGGCGCAGAAATAGGCGCCGGAATCCCCTTCCTCCAGCCCCTCCCCCTCCAGCACCGCCCCTTCCCCCACCCTGAACCTTCCCCCACCCCCGTGACCCAAAATCTCCAATTTTCCGTCGCTCCTCCTCTGCCGGACCCAAAAAACCCCAAAATCGTCGGAATCGGCCCCAAAACGGCGGCAGAGGAGGCGCAGGGAGCCCCCGGGGCGCTGGAGGTCGCCCCCGGACTCCACCAGGGTCACGGCCGCCCGCAGCCCTGCGTGGGAAAAAAAATAATTAAAAAATTAAATTAAATTAAATTAATTAAAAATTGATGGGGGAAAGGGAAAGGGAAGGAAAGGGGGCGTGGTTTGAGGGGAAAAGGGGCGTGGCCTCACCGGGGAGGGCGAGGAGGGCGAGGAAGGCCAGAGCCGGGAGGGGGGAGGCGGCCATGGCTGGGTCGGTGCCGGCCTTGGAGGGGACGGGGCCATTTATAGGGGAAAGGGGCGGGGCTTGAGGGGAAAGGGGCGGGGTTTAGCGGGGAGAGGGGCGGGGCTTAGCGGGAGGGGGTTTGGGGGTTAATTAATGGTTTGTGGTTAATTAATTGCAGGTGTTGGGGTTGGCGGTGGAGTTAATGGGGGGTGTTCGTTAATTAATGGGTGTTAATTAATTAATTGGTTAATTAATTGGTTAATTGATTGGTTAATTGATTGGTTAATTGATTGGTTAATTAATTGGTTAATTAGTCCCAGTTCCAAGGTAATTGGAAGAGTTGGGTTCATTAATTAATACCTGCCACATAATTGGATGTGGCTCAATTCATTAATTAATAAATCCAAGATAATTGCAAGGGTTTATTCGGTAATTAATGGGTCCCAGTTAATTAATAAGTGCCACTTAATTGGATGCGGTTCGGTTCATTAATTAATAAGTCCAGGATAATTCGGTAATTAATGGGTCCCAGTTAATTAATAACTTCCACTTAATTGGATCTGGTTCAATTCATTAATTAATAAATCCAAGATAATTGCGAGGGTTTATTCGGTAATTAATGGGTCCCAGTTAATTAATAAGTGCCACTTAATTGGATCTGGTTCAATTCATTAATTAATAAATCCAATATAATTGCAAGGGTTTATTCGGTAATTAATGGGTCCCAGTTAATTGGAAGAGTCGGATTTGTTAATTAATAACTTCCACTTAATTGGATGCGGTTCGGTTCATTAATTAATAAGTCCAGGATAATTCGGTAATTAATGGGTCCCAGTTAATTAATAAGTGCCGGGTAATTGGATGCAGTTCAATTCATTAATTAACAGGTAATTAATGGGTCCCAGTTAATTAATAAGTGCCACATAATTGGATGCGGCTCGGTTCATTAATTAATAAATCCAAGATAATTGCAAGGGTTTATTCGGTAATTAATGGGTCCCAGTTAATTTAATTATCATTTAATAATTAGCGCCCTCCAGTTAATTGGGAGAGTCGGCTTAATTAATTAATTAATTGAGAGGCCGGAGTTAATTGCAACAGCCCAAGCCATTAATTAACAGGTCTGAGGTAATTAATGGGTCCAGGGTAATTGCAAGAGTCCGATTCATTAATTAATGGGGTCCCAATTAATTGCAGAGCTCCTATTCATTAATTAATTGTTCCCAGTTAATTGCAGGGCTCCTATTCATTAAATAACAGGTCCAAGTTAATTGCAGGAGTCCATTTCATTAATTAACAGGCCACAGTTAATTACAGCCAGCTGATTCATTAATTAATTGATCCCTGTTAATTGCAGGAGTCCATTTTCATTAATTAATCGGTCCGGTGTTAATTGCAAGAGCCCAATTAATGGGTCCGGGTTAATTAAAGGGCTGTGGTTAATTAATGGAGCACCCTGGAATTGGTTACAATTAATTAAATTATCAAAGGGTTTAAGGTAATTGCAGAACTCCATTAATTAATTGCGGTTAATTGCCATTTATTAATTAATTAATCGGGGTTAATTGCAGGTGTATTTTGAAGTAATTAATGGGTTGTGGTAAATCGCAGAAATCTCTTTAATTAATTAATTAATCGTTGCTAATCGCAGGCATCCGATATGATAATTAATTAATTAGGATAAAGAACTATGATTAATTAATGGATGATAGGGGATAATCACCGGAATTATGTCAATTAATTAATTAATGGATCAATCAGGATTTGCCACGGGAGTCCGATTAATTAATTAATCGGGATTAATCCAAAGCCGCGCAATTAATTAATTAATTAAGAAAGCTTAATCATCTCGGGCACATAATTGTTTAATTAATTAAGGGTAATTATTTCATAATTCATTTATTGAGGAATTTATTTATTGTGGAATTTATTATTGCCGAAATCTCCTGGGGGGGATTAATCTAATTAATTAATAATTAATTAAACAATTAATTAATTTATAAATTAAATATTTAATTAATTAATTAATTAAATTAATAAATTAAAAGCGAATAAATTTTTAAAAACAGATTAAACAACTAATTATTAATGACTAATTAATTATAATTAATAATTAATTAATTAGAATTAATCGAGGTTAATTAAGGGCGGGAAATTAATCGGTGACGTCATCGCCGCCGCTTTTTTTTTTGGCGGGAAAAGCCAAAACCGCGAATTCCCCGCGCGGCCGCCAGGGGGCGCAGCGCGACCGAAAATTCCGCGGTTTTGCCCAAAATCGGCGAAATTTCCCCCAAAAAATCGAAAATTTCAGGGCGAAACCGGGCGGGAATCGGGGCCGAGGGTCCCAGTTCGGGGCCGGAGCTCAAAATTTGGGGAAAAAAACGGAAAATTTTGGTTAAAAACGGCGAAATTTGAGGGGCGGGCTCGGGGCCGAACCCCCAGCCCTGAATTTTCACCGTTTTGGACCCAAAATCTCCGGGTTTGGCCCCAAATCTGCGCCAGAGCCCAAATCTGTAATTAACGGCAATTAAGTAATTAATTAATTGGATATCTGCTAATTAACAGCTCATTAGCGACCCCCAAACCCCCAAATTTTCACCATTTTGGACCCAAAATTCTCCGATTTGGCCCCAAATCTGCACCAGAGCCAAAATCTGTAATTAACCATAATTAACCCATTAATTAATTGGATACATGACACCTATTAACTATTCTAATTAAACGATCCTAATTAAACCACCCTGAACGATCCAATTAAGAACTGACACCTATTAATTATCCTAATTAAACCATCCTGAACGACCCAATTAAGAACTGACACCTGTTAATTATACTAATTAAATGAACCCAATTAAGCCATCCTAATTAAACCATCCTAAAGTGTCCAATTAAGAATTGACACACATTAATTATCCTAATTAAACGACCCTAATTAAACCATCCTGAGCGATCCAATTAAGAACTGGCACCTGTTAACAATCCTAATTAAATGAACCCAATTAAACCATCCTAATTAAACCATCCTGAGCGATCCAATTAAGAACTGACACCTATTAATTATCCCAATTAAACCATACTAATTAAACGATCTTAAAGTATCCAATTAAGAACTCACACCTATTAATTATCCTAATTAAATTATCCTGATTAAACCATCCTTAACGATCCAATTAAGAACTGACACCTATTAATTACCCTAATTAAGCCAACCTAATTAAACGATCCTGAATGATCCAATTAGGAAATGACACCTGTTAATTATCCCAATTAAACCATCCTAATTAGACCATCCTGAATGCTCCAATTAAGAACTGGCACCTGTTAACAATCCTAATTAAATGAACCCAATTAAACCATCCTAATTAAACGATCTTAAAGTATCCAATTAAGAACTGACAGCTATTAATTATCCCAATTAAACCATCCTAATTAAACGATCCTAAAGTATCCCAATAAGAACTGACACCCATTAATTATCCTGATTAAACCATCCTGAACGATCCAATTAAGAACTGACACCTCTTAATTATCCTAATTAAAGCATCCTAATTAAACAATCCTGAACGATCCAATTAAGAAGTGACACCTACTAATTATCCTAATTAAACCATCCTAATTAAACCATCCTGAACAATCCAATTAAGAACTGACACCTATTAATTATCCTAATTTAATGATCCTAATGTATCCAATTAAGAACTGACACCCATTAATTATGCCATTTAAACCATCCTAATTAAACGATCTTAAAGTATCCAACTAAGAACTGACACCTATTAATTATCCTAATTAAATGATTCTAATTAAACTGTCCTAAAGTATCCTATTAAGAACCGACACCCATTAGTTATCCTAATTAAACCATCCTAATTAAACGATCTTAAAGTATCCAACTAAGAACTGACACCCATTAATTATCCCAATTAAACCATCCTAATTAAACCGTCCTGAACGATCCAATCAAGAACGTGAAAAACGCCGAATTCTCGGGGTTTTTTTTTTACAATTTTCAAAATTTTTATTGGCGAAGAAACGGTCGTGAAAACAGCAACGTAATTAGAGTAATTAAGGTAATTAAAATCTGGGATGAGATGAAGGTGGTGAAAAACAAAGAGTTGTGGATGCTCCATGGACGCGTCAATGGGCGAAATAAACCCGGCCCTTGGTCCCAGCCCTGCCCCCTTTGCACCAACGCTGCCCCATGGGCCCCAAACCCTCCCCTGGCTCCGGCCCCACACTCAGCTCCTGGCCCCACATCTCAGCCTCGCGCCCCAAAAGCGCCCAAAGGGCCCCGATCTGGGCACAGCGGGGGAGGTTTGGGCCAGCGGCTGCGGCTGGGAGCCCCAAGTGGGGATTTGGGGCAGAATCGGGCGAGTTTTGGGGCCAAAGCAGTTGGGTTTGGGGCAGAACCAGTTGGGGTTTGGGGTCTTTGGTCGCCATTGGTGGAAATGGGGGAGACCTGGGGCAAAGGGTCAAGAATGGGGTCAAGGGCTGAGATTTGGGGGAAGGGTCTGGGGAGTGGGGACAAGAGGGGCTCAGACAGGGGCGGCGACACCACCGGCATGGGGAATATAAGCAGCAAAAGGACCAGCACGAACACCAGCACGTTTGGCACAGAAATAGACGGCGGAATCCTCGTCCTTGAGGCTGTTCATGGTCAGCGTCACCGAGCTCTGCCCGTTGTCCCTGGAGATCCTGAACCGGCCCTGCACCGAGGGCGCGTATCTGGTGTCACCACCATTGCTGCTGATACTTGCCACGAATTCCAGCCCCTGCCCGGGCCTTTGGCGGACCCAGAACATCCAAAAACTCCCAAAATCGAAGCCGGAGCCGCGGCAGAGGAGGCGCAGGGAGCCCCCGGGGGGCTGGAGGTGCCCCTGGGCTCCAGCAGGGTCACGGCCGCCCGCAGCCCCAAACGGAAAAAGGGGAGATGGGCACGAGAAACCTGATTGGTTGAGAGCCTCAAAGTGGGCGTGGCCTGCTGGGAAAAGGGACAGGACCCACGTGGGAGGAGGAGGATGAACTGCAAGGGTCCCAGTTTGGGGCCCAGGGTCGGGGTTTGGGTCCAGGGCTGAGCTTTGGCCGTGCCCATCTCCCCTTGTTCCCTTTGGGGCTGCGGGCGGCCGTGACCCTGCTGGAGCCCGGGGGCACCTCCAGCCCCCCGGGGGCTCCCTGCGCCTCCTCTGCCGAGGCTCCGGGTTCAGTTTCGGGAGCTTTGCCATGTACTGGGTCCGCCAAAGGCCCGGGCAGGGGCTGGAATGGCTCGCGGGGATCAACAGCAGTGGTTCCAGCACCTACTACGCGTCCTCAGTCAAGGGCCGGTTCAGGATCTGCAGGGACAACGGGCAGAGCTCGGTGACGCTGACCATGAGCAGCCTCAAGGACGAGGATTCCGGCTCCTATTTCTGTGCCAAAGATGCTTCTGGTGCTGGTGGTGCTTATGGTGCTGCTGATATTGACGGCGCCGGCCATGACCCCATCCCCAACCAGCATCACCATCAGCACCGTCACCGTCTGCATCCCTGGCACAGGAACAGGACCCGGAATCCTCCCCAGGGAGTTCCCCCATGCTCTGGATCCGCCAGAGACCCGGGCAGGCCCCGGAATTCTCTGCCTCAATCAGCAGCGCTGGCAGCCCCTGGGACACGAGCTCGGGTCAGGATCTGCAGGGACAACGGGCAGAGCTCGGTGACGCTGACCATGAACGGCCTCAGGGACGAGGATTCCGGGTCCTGTTCCTGTGCCAGGGATGCAGACGGTGACGGTGCTGATGGTGATGCTGGTTGGGAATGGGGTCATGGAGAGCGCCGTCAATATATCCAGCACCGTTAGCATTCCATCCAGCACCAGCACCAGTAGATTTGGCACAGAAATAGGTCCCGGAATCCTCGTCCTTGAGGCTGTTCATGGTCAGCGTCACCGAGCTCTGCCCGTTGTCCCTGGAGATCCTGAACCGGCCCTGCACCGAGGGCGCGTAGATGGTTTCACCATCATAGTCAATCCCTGCGAGCCACTCCAGCCCCTGCCCGGGCCTCTGGCGGACCCAGCCCATCCCAAATTTCCCGAAATCGAACCCGGATGCTCGGCAGAGGAGGCGCAGGGAGCCCCCGGGGGGCTGGAGGTGCCCCCGGGCTCCAGCAGGGTCACGGCCGCCCGCAGCCCCAAAGGGAACAAGGGGAGATGGGCACGGCCAAAGCTCAGCCCTGGACCCAAACCCTGACCCTGGGCCCCAAACTGGGACCCTTGCAGTTCATCCTCCTCCTCCCAGGTGGGTCCTGCCCCTTTTCCCAGCAGGCCACACCCTCTTTGGGGCCCTGGACCAATCAGGTTTCTCATGCCCATCTCCCCTTGTTCCCTTTGGGGCTGCGGGCGGCCGTGACCCTGCTGGAGCCCGGGGGCACCTCCAGCCCCCCGGGGGCTCCCTGCGCCTCCTCTGCCGCGCATCCGGCTTCGATTTTGGGAATTTTGGGATGGGCTGGTATCGACAGAGGCCCGGGCAGGGGCTGGAGTTCATTGCACAGATCAACACTGCTGGCACCACCCACTATGGAGAATCGGTCAAGGGCCGGTTCACGATCTCCAGGGACAACGGGCAGAGCTCGGTGATGCTGACCATGAACAGCCTCAAGGACGAGGATTCCGGCTCCTATTTCTGTGCCAAATGTTTCAGCAGTGGTTGTGTTTATCCTGCTGCTGCTGCTGGTTATGGTGTTGATGGTGGTTCTGGCCCCAGGCCCTCTCCTCTCTGTTCCCAAGAATCCCCAAATCCTCTGATCCTTCCCTCAATTCCCAGCCCCGTTTCTCAAATCTTCACCATTTTGCCCCAAACTCCGCCCCAGCTGCTCCAACCCAGGACTTTCCCCCAGTTTTTTGCCCATTTCTCCCCCCTCTGGCCCTTCCCCTCCCTCCCAGCTCGCCATGGGGCTCAGCCCGGGGCGCTTTGGGCCCAAAGCTTTTTGTGCAGCTGCGGCTCTGCTGAGGCGCCCGGCAGCTGAACTCCCCTCTGTCAAACACCGGCGCTAAAAACGACCCAAACCAGGAACTTTCTGTTTCCTTTCCTGCCCCGGCCGCGCCCCGGCAGCTGCCAGGGAGGAACTGGGGGGAGCCCCAAAATCGAGGCTTCTTCTCCTCCTCCTCCTCCTGCTCCTCCCACCTGGGGCTGCCCTTCCTCCTCACCGGCCGGGATGTCCGGGGGCTGCTCCCTGGGTTTGGGGCTGAAATCCTCCCTTGGGGCTCTGCAGGAAAAACCCTTTTTTATCCCCCCAAAAACCACGTGAAAGTGTTGGGAAATTAAATTGCTCAAATTGACCTGGGCCAAGGGCTCCACGCTGAGAGAGGCAGATGGGTCCAAGGGTGGATTCGCCTGGAACGTTCCATGGGTCAAGGGCAGGGTCAGCACAGGCCGGTCCAGCTCGGGAGCTGCAATCGCCCCAAGTGGGCCCCGAGCTGAGATTTGGGGCCAGGAGCTGAGAATTTGGGGCACAGCCAGTGCAGGACTGGGACATGGGGACAGGAAAGGGGTGAGGGCTTGGGGTGTGGGGAAGGGTCTGGGACACGGGGACAGGGTCAATAGCATAGGCCTCATTATAACCAGCCCAACCAGCAGCACCCTTGGCACAGAAATAGGAGCCGGAATCCTCGTCCTTGAGGCTGTTCATGGTCAGCGTCACCGAGCTCTGCCCGTTGTCCCTGGAGATCATGAACCGGCCCTTGACCGATGACGCGTACGCGGTGCTGGAACCATCGCTCCAGATCCCCACGAGCCACTCCAGCGTCTGCCCAGGCCTTTGGCGGACCCAGCTCATCCCAAATTTCCCAAAATCAAACCCGGATGCTCGGCAGAGGAGGCGCAGGGAGCCCCCGGGGGGCTGGAGGTGCCCCCGGGCTCCAGCAGGGTCACGGCCGCCCGCAGCCCCAAAGGGAACAAGGGGAGATGGGGACGAGGCCGTGCCAAAGTCAGGAGGAGGTGTCCAATTAATCAATGGCTGGATCGGGGCTCATTGCAGGGTTTAAGGAAATTTTCCACACAGGAAACCCCTGTTGGAGATTTGGGGCCAGGCCAAGGGAATTTGGGGCAGAAGCGGTGAAGGTTTGGGGCTGGGGGAGCGGCCGTGACCCTGCTGGAGCCCGGGGGCACCTCCAGCCCCCCGGGGGCTCCCTGCGCCTCCTCTGCCGAGCATCCGGCTTCGATTTCGGGAATTTTGAAATGGATTGGGTTCGACAGAGGCCCGGGCAGGGGCTGGAATGGGTTGCCAGTATCAAGAGCGATGGTTCCGGCACCTGGTACGCGCCCTCGGTCAAGGGCCGGTTCACGATCTCGAGGGACAACGGGCAGAGCTCGGTGACGCTGACCATGAACAGCCTCAAGGACGAGGATTCTGCCACCTATTTCTGTGCCAAAAGTTCTGGTAACAGCTGTTGCAGTGCTGGTGCTCCTCTTGGTTGGTTTGATCCCATCCTTGCATCCCCACCCGTCCCCATTTTCCAGACTGTTCCCCCATCCCTGTCCCCGTGTCCCAACCCTGCACTGGCTCTGCCCCAATCTCAGCTCCTGGCCCCAAACCTCAGCTCTTGGCTCCAAGGCTCAACCAAGATCCCCAAACCTGGCTGCGAATGGTCGAGATTTGGGGCCAAAAAGGGCCAGATTTGGGTCCCTGGGGGTCAACAATGGGGCCAAGGGTTGGAGGGAAGGACCTGGGGAATGGGGACAGGTGGGGAGCAGGGCCCAGCGCCCAGATATAACCAGCACCATAATTATAGTAACCAGGGACAGATCTGGCACAGAAATAGGACCCGGAATCCTCGTCCTTGAGGCTGTTCATGGTCAGCATCACCGAGCTCTGCCCGTTGTCCCTGGTGATGCTGACCTGGCCCTGCACCCAGGGCACGTAGACGGTGTAACCCCCACCGCCGTAGTAGATACTGGCGACGTATTCCAGCCCCTGCCCGGGCCTCTGGCGCATCCAGCCTATCCCAAAGTTCCCAAAATCGAAGCCGGAGCCGCGGCAGAGGAGGCGCAGGGAGCCCCCGGGGGGCTGGAGGTGCCCCCGGGCTCCAGCAGGGTCACGGCCGCCTGCAGCCCCAAAGGGAACAAGGGGAGATGGGCACGAGAAACCTGATTGGTCGGGGGCCTCAAAGTGGGTGTGGTCAGCTAGAAACAGGGACAGGACCCACGTGGGAGGAGGAGGATGAACTGCAAGGGTCCCAGTTTGGGGCCCAGGGTCGGGGTTTGGGTCCAGGGCTGAGCTTTGGCCGTGCCCATCTCCGAGCATCCGGCTTCGATTTCGGCAATTCTACATGGGCTGGATGCGCCAGAGGCCCGGGCAGGGGCTGGAATACGTCGCACAGATCAGCAGCGATGGTGGTTACACCGAATACGCGCCCTCGGTCAAGGGCCGGTTCAGGATCTCCAGGGACAACGGGCAGAGCTCGGTGACGCTGACCATGAACAGCCTCAAGGACCAGGATTCCGCCGTCTATTTCTGTTCCAAGGGTACAGACGGTTACGGTGCTTATGCTGATGCTGGTTGGGGATGGGGTCATGGCCGGCCCCGTCAATATATCCAGCACCATTAGCATTCCAACCAGCACCAGCACCAGCAGATTTGGCACAGAAATAGACGGCGGAATCCTGGTCCTTGAGGCTGTTCATGGTCAGCGTCACCGAGCTCTGCCCGTTGTCCCTGGAGATCCTGAACCGGCCCTTGACCGAGGGCGCGTATCTGGTGTCACCACCATTGCTGCTGATACTTGCCACGAATTCCAGCCCCTGCCCGGGCCTCTGGTGGACCCAGAACATCCAAAAACTCCCAAAATCGAAGCCGGATGCTCGGCAGAGGAGGCGCAGGGAGCCCCCGGGGGGCTGGAGGTGCCCCCGGGCTCCAGCAGGGTCACGGCCGCTCCCCCAGCCCCAAACCTTCGCTGCTTCTGCCCCAAATTCCCTTGGCCTGGCCCCAAATCTCCAACAGAGGTTTCCTGTATGGAAAATTTCCTAAAACCCTGCAATGAGCCCCGATCCAGCCATTGATTAATTGGACACCTCCTCCTGACTTTGGCACGGCCTCATCCCCATCTCCCCTTGTTCCCTTTGGGGCTGCGGGCGGCCGTGACCCTGCTGGAGCCCGGGGGCACCTCCAGCCCCCCGGGGGCTCCCTGCGCCTCCTCTGCCGCAGCTCCGGCTTCGATTTTGGCAATTTTGGCATGCAATGGATCCGCCAGAGGCCCGGGCAGGGGCTGGAATACGTCGCAGGGATCCAAAGCAATGGTGGCAACCCCAGCTACGCGTCCTCGGTCAAGGGCCGGTTCAGGATCTCCAGGGACAACGGGCAGAGCTCGGTGACGCTGACCATGAACAGCCTCAAGGACGAGGATTCTGCCACCTATTTCTGTGCCAAATCTACTGGTGCTGGTGCTTTTTGGGGTGCTTATGGTGCTGCTGATATTGACGGCGCCGGCCATGACCCCATTCCCAGCCAGCATCACCATCAGCACCGTCACCGTCTGCATCCCTGGCACAGGAACAGGACCCGGAATCCTCGTCCCTGAGGCCGTTCATGGTCAGCGTCACCGAGCTCTGCCCGTTGTCCCTGCAGATCCTGACCCGAGCTCGTGTCCCAGGGGCTGCCTGCGCTGCTGATTGAGGCAGAGAATTCCGGGGCCCGCCCGGGTCTCTGGCGGATCCAGAGCATGGGGGAACTCCCTGGGGAGGATTCCGGGTCCTGTTCCTGTGCCAGGGATGCAGACGGTGACGGTGCTGATGGTGATGCTGGTTGGGGATGGGGTCATGGCTGGTGCCGTCAATACGACCAGCATAATAACCAGCACCAGCACCAGCAGCCTTGGCACAGAAATAGACGGCGGAATCCTCGTCCTTGAGGCTGTTCATGGTCAGCGTCACCGAGCTCTGCCCGTTGTCCCTGGAGATCGTGAACCGGCCCCGCACCGAGGGCGCGTAGTTGGTGTAAGCACCATTGTTGTTGATTCTCGTGACCCATTCCAGCCCCTGCCCGGGCCTCTGGCGCATCCAGCCCATCCCAAATTTCCCGAAATCGAACCCAGAGCCTCGGCAGAGGAGGCGCAGGGAGCCCCCGGGGGGCTGGAGGTGCCCCCGGGCTCCAGCAGGGTCACGGCCGCCCGCAGCCCCAAAGGGAACAAGGGGAGATGGGGATGAGGCCGTGCCAAAGTCAGGAGGAAGTGTCCAATTAATCAATGGCTGGATCGGGGCTCATTGCAGGGTTTAAGGAAATTTTCCACACAGGAAACCTCTGTTGGAGATTTGGGGCCAGGCCAAGGGAATTTGGGGCAGAGGCAGCGAAGGTTTGGGGCTGGGGGAGCGGCCGTGACCCTGCTGGAGCCCGGGGGCACCTCCAGCCCCCCGGGGGCTCCCTGCGCCTCCTCTGCCGCGGCTCCGGCTTCGATTTTGGGAACTTTGGGATGGGCTGGATGCGCCAGAGGCCCGGGCAGGGGCTGGAATACGTCGCCAGTACCAACACTGGTGGCAGCACCGACTACGCGTCCTCGGTCAAGGGCCGGTTCACGATCTCCAGGGACAACGGGCAGAGCTCGGTGACGCTGACCATGAACAGCCTCAAGGACGAGGATTCCGGCTCCTATTTCTGTGCCAAATATGCTGCTGGTGGTTATTGGGGTAATGCTGCTGCTGCTTTTCGTTTTGACCCCATCCCTGTCTCTGTGTCCCCCCTGTCCCCGTGCCCCAGGCCCTTCCCTCCAACCCCTGACCCCTCTCCTGTCCCTTTCTCCCACCCTTGCCCTGCTCTGGCCCCAAATTTCAGCTCCTGGCCCCAAATCAGGGCCAGTTCCACGCTCAGCTCAGCCTCGGCCCTCAAACCCCAACCATTTCCGCCCAACTGGACCCGTTCTGCCCCAAAATTTCAGTGGTGGAACCGAGTCACAGCCACGCACCCAAATCTGGCCCGTTGGCCTCACATTAGGACTTTTGGGCCAAAATTTAAAATCTTGACACCATAACTCAACCTTCATGCAAAATTTTGAAAAATTGAATATAATTTGGAGAACGAGGGCACTGAGTGTGGCCCAGAGGTGACATTTGGGGCAGGGCCAGAGCAGGGCTGGGACAGAGGGTCAGGAATGGGGTCAGGGCTTGGGCTTTGGGGAAAGGGTCTGGGGAATGGGGACAGGAGGGGAAACGGGGACAGGGCCGGGGTCAAAACCCTCAGCAGCAGGATTATCATAGTGAACATCGGCGTGTTTGGCACAGAAATAGGAGCCGGAATCCTCGTCCTTGAGGCCGTTCATGGTCAGCGTCACCGAGCTCTGCCCGTTGTCCCTGGAGATCCTGAAACGGCCCCGCGCCGAGGGTGCGTAGTAGGTGCCACCACTGCTGTGGATACTTGCGAGCCATTCCAGCCCCTGCCCGGGCCTCTGTCGATACCAGCCCATCCCAAATTTGCCGAAATCAAAGCCGGATGCTTGGCAGAGGAGGCGCAGGGAGCCCCCGGGGGGCTGGAGGTGCCCCCGGGCTCCAGCAGGGTCACGGCCGCTCCCCCAGCCCCAAACCTTCGCTGCTTCTGCCCCAAATTCCCTTGGCCTGGCCCCAAATCTCCAGCAGAGGTTTCCTGTATGGAAAATTGCCTTAAACCCTGCAATGAGCCCCGATCCAGCCATTGATTCATTGGACACCTCCTCCTGACTTTGGCACGGCCTCATCCCCATCTCCCCTTGTTCCCTTTGGGGCTGCGGGCGGCCGTGACCCTGCTGGAGCCCGGGGGCACCTCCAGCCCCCCGGGGGCTCCCTGCGCCTCCTCTGCCGCGGCTCTGGGTTTGATTTTGGACGAACCAGTCTAATGTGGATCCGCCAGAGGCCCGGGCAGGGGCTGGAATACGTCGCAGGGATTGACTACGATGGTGACACCAGATACCCGTCATCGTTCAAGGGCCGGTTCACGATCTCCAGGGACAACGGGCAGAGCTCGGTGACGCTGACCATGAACAGCCTCAAGGACGAGGATTCCGCCGTCTATTTCTGTGCCAAAGCTGCTGATGCTGGTGCTGGTTATTGGGGTGCTGATGCTGTTGCTTATATTCCCCATGCCGGTGGTGTCGCCACCCCTGTCTGAGCCCCTCTTGTCCCCACTCCCCAGACCCTTCCCCCAAATCTCAGCCCTTGACCCCATTCTTGACCCTTTGCCCCAGGTCTCCCCCATTTCCCGCAATGGTGACCAAAGACCCCAAACCCCAACTGGTTCTGCCCCAAACCCAAGCGGTTTGGCCCCAAAACTCGCCCGATTCTGCCCCAAATCCCCACTTGGGGCTCCCGGCCGCAGCCGCTGACCCAAACCTCCCCCGCTCTGCCCAGATCGGGGCCCTTTGGGCGCTTTTGGGGCGCGAGGCTGAGATGTGGGGCCAAGAGCTGAGTCTGGGGCCGGAGCCAGGGGAGGGTTTGGGGCCCATGGGGCAGCGTTGGTGCAAAGGGGGCAGGGCTGGGACCAAGGCTCGGGGTGAAGGTTTGGGGCCAATGGTTGAGTTTGGGGCTGGAGCAGGCGAGGGTTTGGGGTCAGTGCTGGCCATGGGGGGAAATGGGGACAAAGGGGCAGGGCTGGGGCAGGGGGTGGGGTTTGGGGGAAGGGTCAGGGGAACGAGGACAGGGGGGGACACTGAGATGGGGATGGCGTCAAAACCATGAGCAGCAACAGCAGCAGCATCAGCAGCAGCCCAACCAGCATTGACACGTTTGGCACAGAAATAGGAGCCGGAATCCTCGTCCTTGAGGCTGTTCATGGTCAGCGTCACCGAGCTCTGCCCGTTGTCCCTGGAGATCCTGAACCGGCCCTGCACCGAGGGCGCGTATCTGGTGTCACCACCATTGCTGTCGATACTTGCAACCCATTCCAGCCCCTGCCCGGGCCTTTGGCACATCCAGAACATCCAAAAATTGCCAAAATCGAAGCCGGATGCTCGGCAGAAGAGGCGCAGGGAGCCCCCGGGGGGCTGGAGGTGCCCCCGGGCTCCAGCAGGGTCACGGCCGCCCGCAGCCCCAAAGGGAACAAGGGGAGATGGGCACGAAAAACCTGATTGGTCCAGGGCCTCCAAGTGGGTGTGGCCTGCAGGGAAAAGGGACAGGACCCACGTGGGAAGAGGAGGATGAACTGCAAGGGTCCCAGTTTGGGGCCCAGGGTCAGGGTTTGGGTCCAGGGCTGAGCTTTGGCCGTGCCCATCTCCCCTTTTTCCCTTTGGGGCTGCGGGCGGCCGTGACCCTGCTGGAGCCCGGGGGCACCTCCAGCCCCCCGGGGGCTCCCTGCGCCTCCTCTGCCGCGGCTCTGGGTTCGATTTCAGGAGTTTTGGGATGAGCTGGGTGCGCCAGAGACCTGGGCAGGGGCTGGAGTGCATCGCAGGGATCAGCAGCAATGCTGGTTGGACCGGGTACGCGTCCTCGGTGCAGGGCCGGTTCAGGATCTCCAGGGACAACGGGCAGAGCTCGGTGACGCTGACCATGAACAGCCTCAAGGACGAGGATTCCGGCTCCTATTTCTGCGCCAAATCTGCCGGTGCTAGTGGAAGTTGGGGTGCTGCTGCTGCTGCTGTTGGGGCTTTTTGGCCCCGTCCCCATCCCCGTGTCCCCTCCTGTCCCCGTGTCCCAGACCCTTCCCCACACCCCCAGCCCTGACCCCATTCCTGTCCCCGTGTCCCAGCCCTGAACGGGCTCTGCCCCAATCTCAGCTCCTGGCCCCAAATCTCAGCTCTTGGCTCCAAGGCTCAACCAAGGTCCCCAACCCTGGGTGCGAATGGTCGAGATTTGGGGCCAAAACGGGCCAGATTTGGGTCCGTGGGTGTCAACAATGGGGCCAAGGGTTGGAGGGAAGCACCTGGGGAATGGGGACAGGTGGGGTCTCATGGGGCCAGGGTCAATAGATTCCAGGGCCCCAGCAGCAATGTTAGCACTGGACTCTTTGGCGCAGAAATAGGAGCCGGAATCCTCGTCCTTGAGGCCGTTCATGGTCAGGGCCATGGAGCTCTGCCCGTTGTCCCTGGAGATGCTGACCCGGCCCCGCAGTGAGGGCGCCTGGTAGGAGCCGCCGTGGCTGTCGATGGCTGCGACCCATTCCAGCCCCTGCCCGGGCCTCTGGCGGATCCAGTGCAGATCAGAACGGCCGAAATCGAAGCCGGAGCCGCGGCAGAGGAGGCGCAGGGAGCCCCCGGGGGGCTGGAGGTGCCCCCGGGCTCCAGCAGGGTCACGGCCGCTCCCCCAGCCCCAAAGGGAACAAGGGGAGATGGCCATGAGAAACCTGATTGGTCCGGGGCCCCAAAGTGGGCGTGGCCTGCAGGGAAAAGGGACAGGACCCACCCGGGAGGAGGATGAACCCCAAGGGTCCCAGTTTGGGGCCCAGGGTCAGGGTTTGGGTCCAGGGCTGAGCTTTGGCCGTGCCCATCTCCCCTTGTTCCCTTTGGGGCTGCGGGCGGCCGTGACCCTGCTGGAGCCCGGGGGCACCTCCAGCCCCCCGGGGGCTCCCTGGCGTTGCTGTGCCGCGCATCCGGGTTCAATTTCGGGGGTCACTCAATGCAATGGATCCGCCAGAGGCCCGGGCAGGGGCTGGAATGGATCGCTGGGATCCACAGCAGTGGGGGCTACACCTACTACGCGCCCTCGGTGCGGGGCCGGTTCAGGATCTCCAGGGACAACGGGCAGAGCTCGGTGACGCTGGCCATGAACGACCTCAAGGACGAGGATTCCGGCTCCTATTTCTGTGCCAAAGCTGCTGGGGCTGATGGGGATGATAATGATGCCTGTGGTTATGGCTCCGCCCCCATCGTGGAATTGGAAATCGGGGCAGTGATGGTGGAGTTTGGGGGAAAATGGCGAAGATTTGAGAAACGGGGCTGGGAATTGCAGGAAGGATCAGAGGATTTGGGGATATTTGGGAACAGAGAGGAGAGGGCCTGGGGCCAGAACCACCATCAACACCATAACCGGCAGCAGCAGCAGGATAAACACAATTACTGCTGAAACATTTGGCGCAGAAATAGGAGCCGGAATCCTCGTCCTTGAGGCTGTTCATGGTCAGCGTCACCGAGCTCTGCCCGTTGTCCCTGGAGATCCTGAAACGGCCCTTGACCGAGGGCGCGTAGTTGGTGCTGCCACCACTGTTGCTGATCCCTGCCATGAATTCCAGCCCCTGCCCGGGCCTCTGGCGGATCCAGAACATGGTGAAACTGCCGAAACTGAACCCGGAGCCACGGCAGAGGAGGCGCAGGGAGCCCCCGGGGGGCTGGAGGTGCCCCCGGGCTCCAGCAGGGTCACGGCCGCCCGCAGCCCCAAAGGGAACAAGGGGAGATGGGCACGAGAAACCTGATTGGTCGAGAGCCTCCAAGTGGGTGTGGTCAGCTCACAACAGGGGCAGGACCCACCTGAGAGGGTCCCCAGGAGGAGGATGGGCCGGGCCAAGTGTCACCATGCGGGGCCCAGCCAGGCTCTGCCCGAATTTCCCCTCCTCTGCTCCTCCCAAGGGCGGGGACTGAACCCCCCAGCCCGGGCAGGCGTGTGGGGCCCAAGGCTGAGCAGAGCGAGAATTTCGCCTGCAGGATGTGAGCGCTGGGCCAAGGAGCCAACGGCTCTGGTTTGGTGCTGAGGCCTTGGGCTCCCTGCCACACCTGCTCCTTATGGGATCTGCTTCCCCTGCCCTTGGCAATTTCCAATAAAAACCTCGGAGTCTGCCCGGGATCTTGAGAGCTCCCCAGCGTAACAGGGGTCGATCCTCGGCTGGATGGGACCAAAGGAGTTCGTGTCTACGTTTGGCAGCCATATCCATATCCCCCCTCTCTCTCTCTCCCTTTCTCTCTATTTTTCTCTCCCTTAATCCCTCTATCGCCTTTTGCTGTGGCCATTCAATAAAGGTGCGTTTGTTTGGATCATCACTGCGAACCCCCTGTGCCGGGTCGGTTCCTTTGGCACCCTCAGATCAAACCCAGAACCCTCAGGAAACCCCTCCGTGAGGGCGGATGGTGACACACGGGGATGGGGACGGGGTCAAAGCGATAAGCACCAGCATAACTGCAACTATTGTCAGCAGCCTTGGCACAGAAATAGACGGCGGAATCCTCGTCCTTGAGGCTGTTCATGGTCAGCGTCACCGAGCTCTGCCCGTTGTCCCTGGAGATCGTGAAACGGCCCTTGACTGAGGGCGCGTAGTAGGTGCTGCCACCGCTGCAGATCCCTGCGAGCCACTCCAGCCCCTGTCCGGGCCTCTGGCGGATCCATTGCATGGCAAAATTCCCAAAATCGAACCCGGATGCTCGGCAGAGGAGGCGCAGGGAGCCCCCGGGGGGCTGGAGGTGCCCCCGGGCTCCAGCAGGGTCACGGCCGCCCGCAGCCCCAAAGGGAACAAGGGGAGATGGGGATGAGGCCGTGCCAAAGTCAGGAGGAGGTGTCCAATTAATCAATGGTGGATCGGGGCTCATTGCAGGGTTTTAGGAAATTTTCCACACAGGAAACCTCTGTTGGAGATTTGGGGCCAGGCCAAGGGAATTTGGGGCAGAAGCAGCGAAGGTTTGGGGCTGGGGGAGCGGCCGTGACCCTGCTGGAGCCCGGGGGCACCTCCAGCCCCCCGGGGGCTCCCTGCGCCTCCTCTGCCGAGGCTCTGGGTTCGATTTTGGGAAATTTGGGATGGTCTGGATCCGCCAGAGGCCCAGGCAGGGGCTGGAATTCGTGGCCAGTATCTACAGCAATGGTGGCAGCACCGTGTACGCGGATTCCCTCAAGGGCCGGTTCAGGATCTCCAGGGACAACGGGCAGAGCTCGGTGACGCTGACCATGAACAGCCTCAAGGACGAGGATTCCGGCTCCTATTTCTGCGCCAAGTGTTCTGATGCTGGTTGGGCTGATGCTGTTGCTTATAATATTGACCCCGTCCCCGTGTCCCCTCCTGTCCCCGTGTCCCAGCTCTGAACGGGCTCTGCCCCAATCTCAGCTCCTGGCCCCAAACCTCAGCTCTTGGCTCCAAGGCTCAACCACGGTCCCCAAACCTGGGTGCGAATGGTCGAGATTTGGGGCCAAAAAGGGCCAGATTTGGGTCCGTGGGGGTCAACAATGGGGCCAAGGGTTGGAGGGAAGCACCTGGGGAATGGGAGAGGTGGGGACAGAGCGATGGGCATGGGGTCAAAGTTAGAACCAGCAGCATGAGCCTCCCAACCCCAACCACCATAAGCGTTTTTGGCACAGAAATAGGAGCCGGAATCCTCGTCCTTGAGGCCGTTCATGGTCAGCGTCACCGAGCTCTGCCCGTTGTCCCTCGAGATCCTGACCCGGCCCCGCACCGAGGGCGCGTATTCGGTGCTGCCACCAGGGTTGATACTGGCGACATATTCCAGCCCCTGCCTGGGCCTTTGGCGGATCCAGAACATTCCAAAGCTCCCGAAACTGAACCCGGAGCCTCGGCAGAGGAGGCGCAGGGAGCCCCCGGCCATGTGGGGGCTCCTCGGGGCGTTTGGGCTCACGGGAATGCAAAGGGCTGAGTTTCGAGTCAGAGCCGTTCCAAGTTTCTGCTGGAGGCGGGGCCGGATCAGCCCCATCCTCCTCCTGCTGCTCCCGACAGTGCCAGGGCCGCGCCCGGAGCCGGGGCCTCATCCCCATCTCCCCTTTTTATCCACAGGGCCCCGGGCGGCCGTGACCCTGCTGGAGCCCGGGGGCACCTCCAGCCCCCCGGGGGCTCCCTGCGCCTCCTCTGCCGAGCATCCGGCTTCGATTTCAGGAAATTTGGGATGGGCTGGATGCGCCAGAGGCCCGGGCAGGGCCTGGAATGGGTCGCGAGTATCCGAAGCAATGGTGGCTACACCAGATACGCGCCCTCGGTCAAGGGCCGGTTCACGATCTCGAGGGACAACGGGCAGAGCTCGGTGACGCTGACCATGAACAGCCTCAAGGACGAGGATTCCGCCGTCTATTTCTGTGCCAAGGATACAGACGGTGACGGTGTTTATGGTGATGCTGGTTGGGAATGGGGTCATGGAGAGCGCCGTCAATATCAGCAGCGAGAGCAGCACCACCAGCCCCAGCAGCCTTGGCGCAGAAATAGACGGCGGAATCCTCGTCCTTGAGGCTGTTCATGGTCAGCGTCACCGAGCTCTGCCCGTTGTCCCTGGAGATTGTGAAACGGCCCTGCACCGAGGGCGCGTAGTAGGTGCCAGAACCACTGCTGCTGATCTCTGCGACGTACTCCAGCCCCTGCCCGGGTCTCTGTCGATACCAGCCCATCCAGAATTTCCCAAAATCGAAGCCGGATGCTCGGCAGAGGAGGCGCAGGGAGCCCCCGGGGGGCTGGAGGTGCCCCCGGGCTCCAGCAGGGTCACGGCCGCTCCCCCAGCCCCAAACCTTCGCTGCTTCTGCCCCAAATTCCCTTGGCCTGGCCCCAAATCTCCAACAGAGCTTTCCTGCATGGAAAATTGCCTTAAACCCTGCAATGAGCCCCGATCCAGCCATTGATTAATTGGACACCTCCTCCTGACTTTGGCACGGCCTCATCCCCATCTCCCCTTGTTCCCTTTGGGGCTGCGGGCGGCCGTGACCCTGCTGGAGCCCGGGGGCACCTCCAGCCCCCCGGGGGCTCCCTGCGCCTCCTCTGCCGAGCATCCGGCTTCGATTTTGGGAGTTTCCCCATGCTCTGGATCCGCCAGAGGCCCAGGCAGGGGCTGGAGTGGCTCGCAGGGATCAGCACCAGTGGTTACACCGTGTACGCACCCTCGGTCAAGGGCCGTTTCACGATCTCGAGGGACAACGGGCAGAGCTCGGTGACACTGGCCATGAACAGCCTCAAGGACCAGGATTCCGCCACCTATTTCTGTGCCAAATCTGCTGTTGCTGGTGCTGGATGGAATGGTAATGCTGCTGCTCGTATTGACGGCGCTCTCCATGACCCCATCCCCAACCAGCATCACCATCAGCACCGTCACCGTCTGCATCCCTGGCACAGGAACTGGACCCGGAATCCTCGTCCCTGAGGCCGTTCATGGTCAGCGTCACCGAGCTCTGCCCGTTGTCCCTGCAGATCCTGACACGGCCCCGCACCCATGGAACGTTCCAGGCGAATCCACCCTTGGGCCCATCTGCCTCTCTCAGCGTGGAGCCCTTGGCCCAGATCAATTTGTGCAATTTAATTTCCTAACACTTTCACGTGGGTTTTGGGGGGATAAAAAAGGGTTTTTCCTGGAGAGCCCCAAGGGAGGATTCCAGCCCCAAACCCAGGGAGCGGCCCCCGGACATCCCGGCCGGTGAGGAGGAAGGGCAGCCCCAGGTGGGAGGAGGAGGAGGAGGAGAAGAAGCCTCGATTTTGGGGCTCCCCCCAGTTCCTCCCTGGCAGCTGCCGGGGCGCGGCCGGGGCAGGAAAGGAAACAGAAAGTTCCTGGTTTGGGTCGTTTTTAGCGCCGGTGTTTGACAGAGGGGAGTTCAGCTGCCGGGCGCCTCAGCAGAGCCGCAGCTGCACAAAAAGCTTTGGGCCCAAAGCGCCCCGGGCTGAGCCCCACGGCGAGCTGGGAGGGAGGGGAAGGGCCAGAGGGGGGAGAAATGGGCAAAAAACTGGGGGAAAGTCCTGGGTTGGAGCAGCTGGGGCGGAGTTTGGGGGAAAATGGTGAAGATTTGAGAAACGGGGCTGGGAATTGAGGGAAGGATCAGAGGATTTGGGGATTCTTGGGAACAGAGAGGAGAGGGCCTGGGGCCAGAACCACCATCAACACCATAACCAGCAGCAGCAGGATAAACACAATTACTGCTGAAACATTTGGCACAGAAATAGGAGCCGGAATCCTCGTCCTTGAGGCTGTTCATGGTCAGCGTCACCGAGCTCTGCCCGTTGTCCCTGGAGATCCTGAGCTGGCCCTTGACCGAGGACGCGTAGTTGGTGGTGCCACCACTGTTGCTGATCCCTGCGACGAATTCCAGCCCCTGCCTGGGCCTCTGGCGGATCCAGAACATGACAAAGTTCCCGAAATCGAACCCGGATGCTCGGCAGAGGAGGCGCAGGGAGCCCCCGGGGGGCTGGAGGTGCCCCCGGGCTCCAGCAGGGTCACGGCCGCCCGCAGCCCCAAAGGGAACAAGGGGAGATGGGGATGAGGCCGTGCCAAAGTCAGGAGGAGGTGTCCAATTAATCAAGGGTGGATTGGGGCTCATTGCAGGGTTTAAGGAAATTTTCCACACAGGAAACCTCTGTTGGAGATTTGGGGCCAGGCCAAGGGAATTTGGGGCAGAAGCAGCGAAGGTTTGGGGCTGGGGGAGCGGCCGTGACCCTGCTGGAGCCCGGGGGCACCTCCAGCCCCCCGGGGGCTCCCTGCGCCTCCTCTGCCGAGCATCCGGGTTCAGTTTCGGGAGCTTTGCCATGGAATGGATCCGCCAGAGACCCGGGCAGGGTCTGGAGTGGCTCGCGGGGATCAACAGCAATGGTGGCAGCACCTACTACGCGCCCTCGGTCAAGGGCCGGTTCACGATCTCCAGGGACAACGGGAAGAGCTCGGTGACGCTGACCATGAACAGCCTCAAGGACGAGGATTCTGCCACCTATTTCTGCGCCAAAGATGCTGCTGGTGGTGGTGCTAATGGTGCTGCTGATATTGACGGCGCCGGCCATGACCCCATCCCCAACCACCATCACCATCAGCACCGTCACCGTCTGCATCCCTGGCACAGGAACAGGACCCGGAATCCTCCCCAGGGAGTTCCCCCATGCTCTGGATCCGCCAGAGACCCGGGCAGGCCCCAGAATTCTCTGCCTGAATCAGCAGCGCTGGCAGCCCCTGGGACACGAGCTCGGGTCAGGATCTGCAGGGACAACGGGCAGAGCTCGGTGACGCTGACCATGAACAGCCTCAAGGACGAGGATTCCGCCGTCTATTTCTGTGCCAAGGGTAGAGACGGTTACGGTGCTTATGCTGATGCTGGTTGGGGATGGGGTCATGGCCGGCCCCATCAATATATCCAGCACCATTACCATTCCAACCAGCACCAGCACCAGCAGATTTGGCACAGAAATAGGTGGCGGAATCCTCGTCCTTGAGGCTGTTCATGGTCAGCGTCACCGAGCTCTGCCCGTCGTCCCTGGAGATCCTGACCCGGCCCTTGACTGAGGGCGCGTATCTGGTGTCACCACCACTGTTGATCCCCGCGAGCCATTCCAGCCCCTGCCCGGGCCTTTGGCGGATCCAGAACATTCCAAAGCTCCCGAAACTGAACCCGGAGCCTCGGCAGAGGAGGCGCAGGGAGCCCCCGGCCATGTGGGGGCTCCTCGGGGCGTTTGGGCTCACGGGAATGCAAAGGGCTGAGTTTCGAGTCAGAGCCGTTCCAAGTTTCTGCTGGAGGCGGGGCCGGATCAGCCCCATCCTCCTCCTGCTGCTCCCGACAGTGCCAGGGCCGCGCCCGGAGCCGGGGCCTCGTCCCCATCTCCCCTTTTTATCCACAGGGCCCCGGGCGGCCGTGACCCTGCTGGAGCCCGGGGGCACCTCCAGCCCCCCAGGGGCTCCCTGCGCCTCCTCTGCCGCAGCTCCGGCTTCAATTTTGGCAATTTTGCAATGCAATGGATCCGCCAGAGGCCCGGGCAGGGGCTGGAATACGTCGCAAGTATCCACAGCAGTGGTGGCACCTACTACGCGCCCTCGGTGCGGGGCCGTTTCACGATCTCCAGGGACAACGGGCAGAGCTCGGTGACGCTGACCATGAACAGCCTCAAGGACGAGGATTCCAGGTCCTATTTCTGTGCCAAACGCGATGCTCCTGGTTGGGGTTGGGCTGATGCTGGTTATGGTGGAGACGCCACTTGTGGATCCATCCCCATCTCCGTGTCCCCAAATGTCCCCAAACCCCAGACCCTTCCCCCAAACCTCACCCCCTGCCCCAGCCCTGCCCCTTTGTCCCCATTTCCCCCCATGGCCAGCACTGACCCCAAACCCTCGCCTGGTTTTGCCCCAAAACTCAACCATTGGCCCCAAACCTTCACCCCTGGCCTCCAGTTCTGGCCTCCTCCAGTCAGGGCCCAAGGAGCTGGGGCAGATTTGGGGGGAACGGACACAATGGGAGGAAAGTTGAGAGTTGGGGCAGAAGGGGCAGAGTTTGGGGGAAAATGGAGAAGTTTTCAGGACAAGGGCTGGGATCTGGGGGGAAGATCTCTGGGGAGTGGAGACATTTGGTGACCATCATGGGGCTGGGAACACTGACAGCATTGCTCCCAATACGAGCAGCAAGTTCACTGCCGTAACCATTACTATTGCGTTTGGCACAGAAATAGGAGCCGGAATCCTCGTCCTTGAGGCTGTTCATGGCCAGCGTCACCGAGCTCTGCCCGATGTCCCTGGAGATCGTGAACCGGCCCTTGACCGAGGGCGCGTAGTCGGTGCTGCCACCACTGCTGCTGATACTGGCGACGTATTCCAGCCCCTGCCCGGGCCTTTGGCGGACCCAATACATCCCAAAGTTCCCAAAATCGAAGCCGGATGCTCGGCAGAGGAGGCGCAGGGAGCCCCCGGGGGGCTGGAGGTGCCCCCGGGCTCCAGCAGGGTCACGGCCGCCTGGGGCCCTGTGGATAAAAAGGGGAGATGGGGATGAGGCCCCGGCTCCGGGCGCGGCCCTGGCACTGTCGGGAGCAGCAGGAGGAGGAGGATGGGGCTGATCCGGCCCCGCCTCCAGCAGAAACTTGGAACGGCTCTGACTCGAAACTCAGCCCTTTGCATTCCCGTGAGCCCAAACGCCCCGAGGAGCCCCCACATGGCCGGGGGCTCCCTGCGCCTCCTCTGCCGAGGCTCCGGGTTCAGTTTCGGGAGCTTTGGAATGTTCTGGATCCACCAGAGGCCCGGGCAGGGCCTGGAATACGTTGCCAGTATCAACCCTGGTGGCAGCACCAGATACGCGCCCTCGGTGCGGGGCCGGTTCAGGATCTCCAGGGACATCGGGCAGAGCTCGGTGACGCTGACCATGAACAGCCTCAAGGACGAGGATTCCGGCTCCTATTTCTGTGCCAAAAACGCTTATGATGGTTGGGGTTGGGAGGCTCATGCTGCTGGTTCTAACTTTGACCCCATGCCCATCGCTCTGTCCCCGCCTGTCCCCATTCCCCAGGTGCTTCCCTCCAACCCTTGGCCCCATTGTTGACCCCCACGGACCCAAATCTGGCCCTTTTTGGCCCCAAATCTCGACCATTTGCATCCAGGTTTGGGGACCTTGGTTGAGCCTTGGAGCCAAGAGCTGAGGTTTGGGGCCAGGAGCTGAGATTTGGGGCAGAACCAGCTCAGTTTGGGACCAATGGTCACAAGTGAACCCTGTTGAGATCTGGCGAACAAAGGGCACAGTTTTGGGGATGAATCTCTGAGATCTGGGTCAAATGCCCAAATCTGCAAGAACTGTGAGAGGCGAGGAAATGGTCCTGGAGATTGAGGCAAAACGGTCAAGATTCACTTTTAGGAGTCGAGATTTGAGGGTAGAATGTGGGAATTTTGAGGTGTCAGTGGATGCAACATCTGGGGTGGGTCCACCGCTGGCAATGCCAATAAGGTGAGCACCATAAGCACCATAAGCACCATAAGCACCATAAGGACCATAAGCATCAGCAGATTTGGCACAGAAATAGACGGCGGAATCCTCGTCCTTGAGGCTGTTCATGGTCAGCGTCACCGAGCTCTGCCCGTTGTCCCTGGAGATCCTGAACCGGCCCCGCACCGAGGGCGCGTAGTTGGTGTAAGCACCATCGTTGTTGATTCTCGTGACCCATTCCAGCCCCTGCCCGGGCCTCTGGCGCATCCAGCCCATCCCAAATTTCCCGAAATCGAAGCCGGAGCCGCGGCAGAGGAGGCGCAGGGAGCCCCCGGGGGGCTGGAGGTGCCCCCGGGCTCCAGCAGGGTCACGGCCGCTCCCCCAGCCCCAAAGGGAACAAGGGGAGATGGGCACGGCCAAAGCTCAGCCCTGGAGCCAAACCCTGACCCTGGGCCCCAAACTGGGACCCTTGCAGTTCATCCTCCTCCTCCCACGTGGGTCCAATCATGTTTCCCAGCGGGCCACACCCACTTTGCAGCCCTGGACCAATCAGGTTTCTCATGCCCATCTCCCCTTGTTCCCTTTGGGGCTGTGGGCGGCCGTGACCCTGCTGGAGCCCGGGGGCACCTCCAGCCCCCCGGGGGCTCCCTGCGCCTCCTCTGCCGAGGCTCCGGGTTCAGTTTCGGGAGTTCTCCCATGCTCTGGATGCGCCAGAGGCCCGGGCAGGGGCTGGAATACATCGCTGGGATCAGCAGCGATGGTGGTTACACCAACTACGCGCCCTCGGTCAAGGGCCGGTTCACGATCTCCAGGGACAACGGGCAGAGCTCGGTGACGCTGACCATGAACAGCCTCAAGGACGAGGATTCCGCCGTCTATTTCTGTGCCAAATATGCTGCTGCTGGCAATTGGGGTGCTGCTCCAGTTAATCCTTTCGGCCCAGTCCCCAAATCCCAGACCCTTTCCCCAAAGCCCAAGCCCTGACCCCATTCCTGACCCTCTGTCCCAGCCCTGCTCTGGCCCTGCCCCAAATGTCACCTCTGGGCCACACTCAGTGCCCTCGTTCTCCAAATTATATTCAATTTTTCAAAATTTTGGACAAAGGTTGAGTTATGGTGTCAAGATTTTAAATTTTGGCCCAACAGTCCCGATGTGAGGCCAACGGGCCAGATTTGGGTCTGTGGCTGTGACTCGGTGCCAGCAGGGGAGATTTGGGGTAAAACTGGACAAGTCTGGGGGCAACGGTTGGGATTTGGGGGCCGAGGCTGAGCTGAGCGTGGAACCGGCCCTGATTTGGGGCCAGGAGCTGAGATTTGGGGCCAGAGCAGGGCAAGGGTGGGAGAAAGGGTGAGGAGAGGGGTCAGGGGTTGGAGGGAAGGGCCTGGGGCACGGGGACAGGGGGGACACAGAGACAGGGATGGGGTCAAAACGAAAAGCAGCAGCAGCATTACCCCAATAACCACCAGCAGCATATTTGGCACAGAAATAGGAGCCGGAATCCTCGTCCTTGAGGCTGTTCATGGTCAGCGTCACCGAGCTCTGCCCGTTGTCCCTCGAGATCCTGAACCGGCCCTTGACTGAGGACGCGTAGTCGGTGCTGCCACCAGTGTTGGTACTGGCGACGTATTCCAGCCCCTGCCCGGGCCTCTGGCGCATCCAGCCCATCCCAAATTGTCCAAAATCGAAGCCGGAGCCGCGGCAGAGGAGGCGCAGGGAGCCCCCGGGGGGCTGGAGGTGCCCCCGGGCTCCAGCAGGGTCACGGCCGCCCGCAGCCCCAAAGGGAACAAGGGGAGATGGGCACGGCCAAAGCTCAGCCCTGGACCCAAACCCTGACCCTGGGCCCCAAACTGGGACCCTTGCAGTTCATCCTCATCCTCCCACGTGGGTCCTGTCCCTTTTCCCAGCTGGCCACGCCCAATTTGGGGCCCTGGACCAATCAGGTTTCTCGTGCCCATCTCCCCTTTTTCCCTTTGGGGCTGCGGGCGGCCATGACCCTGCTGGAGCCCGGGGGCACCTCCAGCCCCCCGGGGGCTCCCTGCGCCTCCTCTGCCGAGCATCCGGGTTCAGTTTTGGCAATTTTGCCATGGAATGGGTTCGACAGAGACCTGGGCAGGGGCTGGAATACGTCGCAGAAATCAACAGCAATGGTGCTTACACCGACTACGCGGATTCGGTGCGGGGCCGGTTCAGGATCTCCAGGGACAACGGGCAGAGCTCGGTGACGCTGACCATGAACAGCCTCAAGGACGAGGATTCCGGGTCCTATTTCTGCGCCAAATCTGCCTATGGCAATTATTGGGGTGCTGCTGCTTATGGTGCAGGCATCACTTGTGGATCCATCCCCATCTCAGTGTCCCCCCTGTCCCCATTTCCAGACCCTTCTCCCGAATCCCAGCTCTTCACCCTTGGTCCCAAATCTCCCCCATTTCCCCCAATGGTCAGAGCTGGCCCCAAACCCTCCCCTGGTTCTGCCCCAGATCTGAACCATTGGCCCCAAACCTTCACCCCGGGCCTCCCCTTCAGGCCTTGCTCTCCAAGAGTTCCCATTTTTGGCTGTGCCGGCTCCGCCAATCAGGGCCCAGGGAGCTGGGGGAGATTTGGGTGAAATGGGCAAAATTATGGCCAAAGTCGAGACTTGGGGTAACAGGGGAGGAGTTTGGGGAAAACGGCTGAGATTTGGGGAACCTTTGGACAATTCTGGGATATTTGGGAACACAGAGGAAAGGGCCTGGACCACAGTCACCAACAACACCATGAGCACCAGCAGCGTTACCACAACCACTGCTGTAACATTTGGCACAGAAATAGGAGCCGGAATCCTCGTCCTTGAGGCTGTTCATGGTCAGCGTCACCGAGCTCTGCCCGTTGTCCCTCGAGATCGTGAACCGGCCCTTGACCGAGGACGCGTAGCTGGTGCTGCCACCACTGCTGCTGATACTGGCGACGTATTCCAGCCCCTGCCTGGGCCTCTGGCGCATCCAGCCCATCCCAAATTGTCCAAAATCGAACCCGGATGCTCGGCAGAGGAGGCGCAGGGAGCCCCCGGGGGGCTGGAGGTGCCCCCGGGCTCCAGCAGGGTCACGGCCGCTCCCCCAGCCCCAAAGGGAACAAGGGGACATGGGCACGGCCAAAGCTCAGCCCTGGACCCAAACCCTGACCCTGGGCCCCAAACTGGGACCCTTGCAGTTCATCCTCCTTCTCCCAGGTGGGTCCTATCCCTTTTCCCAGCAGGCCACACCCACTTTGGGGCCCTGGACCAATCAGGTTTCTCATCCCCATCTCCCCTTGTTCCCTTTGGGGCTGCGGGCGGCCGTGACCCTGCTGGAGCCCGGGGGCACCTCCAGCCCCCCGGGGGCTCCCTGCGCCTCCTCTGCCGCGGCTCCGGCTTCGATTTCGGCCGTTCTGATCTGCACTGGATCCGCCAGAGGCCTGGGCAGGGGCTGGAATGGGTCGCAGCCATCGACAGCCACGGCGGCTCCTACCAGGCGCCCTCACTGCGGGGCCGGGTCAGCATCTCCAGGGACAACGGGCAGAGCTCCATGGCCCTGACCATGAACGGCCTCAAGGACGAGGATTCCGGCTCCTATTTCTGCGCCAAAGAGTCCAGTGCTAACATTGCTGCTGTGGCCCTGGAATCTATTGACCCTGGCCCCATGAGTCCCCACCTGTCCCCATTCCCCAGGTGCTTCCCTCCAACCCTTGGCCCCATTGTTGACCCCCACGGACCCAAATCTGGCCCTTTTTGGCCCCAAATCTCGACTGTTTGCACCCAGGTTTGGGGACCTTGGTTGAGCCTTGGAGCCAAGAGCTGAGTTTGGGGCCGGAGCCAGGGGAGGGTTTGGGGCCCATGGGGCAGCGTTGGTGCAAAGGGGGCAGGGCTGGGACCAAGGCTCGGGGTGAAGGTTTGGGGCCAATGGTTGAGTTTGGGGCTGGAGCCGGCGAGGGTTTGGGGTCAGTGCTGGCCATGGGGGGAAATGGGGACAAAGGGGCAGGGCTGGGGCAGGGGGTGGGGTTTGGGGGAAGGGTCTGGGGTTTGGGGACAGGTGGGGACACTGAGATGGGGATGGGGTCAAAATGATCATCAGCAGCACCACCCCAACTATTGCCAGCATCTTTGGCGCAGAAATAGGAGCCGGAATCCTCATCCTTGAGGCTGTTCATGGTCAGCGTCACCGAGCTCTGCCCGATGTCCCTGGAGATCGTGAACCGGCCCTTGACCGAATCCGCGTACCAGGGCCTGCCGTACCTGTTGATCACTGCGAGCCATTCCAGCCCCTGCCCGGGCCTCTGTCGAACCCATTCCATGGCAAAACTCCCAAAACTGAACCCGGATGCTCGGCAGAGGAGGCGCAGGGAGCCCCCGGGGGGCTGGAGGTGCCCCCGGGCTCCAGCAGGGTCACGGCCGCTCCCCCAGCCCCAAACCTTCGCTGCTTCTGCCCCAAATTCCCTTGGCCTGGCCCCAAATCTCCAACACAGGTTTCCTGCATGGAAAATTTCCTTAAACCCTGCAATGAGCCCCGATCCACCATTGATTAATTGGACACCTCCTCCTGACTTTGGCACGGCCTCATCCCCATCTCCCCTTGTTCCCTTTGGGGCTGCGGGCGGCCGTGACCCTGCTGGAGCCCGGGGGCACCTCCAGCCCCCCGGGGGCTCCCTGCGCCTCCTCTGCCGCGGCGCTGGCTTTGATTTTGGCAATTTTGGGATGGGCTGGTATCGACAGAGGCCCGGGCAGGGGCTGGAGTTCATTGCACAGATCAACACTGTTGGCACCACCCACTATGGAGAATCGGTCAAGGGCCGGTTCAGGATCTGCAGGGACAACGGGCCGAGCTCGGTGACGCTGACCATGAACAGCCTCAAGGACGAGGATTCCGGCTCCTATTTCTGTGCCAAGGATTCTTATGGTGGCTGGAACGCTGCCCATGCCATGGCTTTAACTCCCGGAGGCTGCGTTGGTGTTTGGGGTTCTGTCCCCATCCCTGTCCCCAGACCCTTCCCCCAAACCTCCCAGACCCAACCCCGACCCTTTGGTCCCAGCCCTGCCCCCTTTGCACCAACGCTGCCCCATGGGCCCCAAACCCTCCCCTGGCTCCGGCCCCACACTCAGCTCTTGGCCCCACATCTCAGCCTCGCGCCCCAAAAGCGCCCAAAGGGCCCCGATCAGGGCACAGCGGGGGAGGTTTGGGGCAGCGGCTGCGGCCGGGAGCCCCAAGTGGGGATTTGGGGCAGAATCGGGCGAGTTTTGGGGCCAAACCGCTTGGGTTTGGGGCAGAGCCATTCAGGGCTTTGTCTCGGTTGTTGGTGGTGCTGGAAATGGGGGAGACCTGGGGCAAAGGGTCAAGAATGGGGTCAGGGGCTGAGATTTGGGGACAAGAGGGGCTCAGACAGAGGTGGTGCCACCACCAGCATGGTCAACATAAGCAGCAGCAGCAGGGCTACCAGTATTGGTAGATTTGGCACAGAAATAGGTGGCGGAATCCTCGTCCTTGAGGCTGTTCATGGTCAGCGTCACCGAGCTCTGCCCGTTGTCCCTCGAGATCGTGAAACGGCCCTTGACCGACGGCGCGTAGTAGGTGCTGCCACCATTGCTGTGGATCCCTGCGATGTATTCCAGTGTCTGCCCGGGCCTCTGTTGAAACCAGCCCATCCCAAATTGTCCGAAACTGAACCCGGATGCTCGGCAGAGGAGGCGCAGGGAGCCCCCGGGGGGCTGGAGGTGCCCCTGGGCTCCAGCAGGGTCACGGCCGCCCGCAGCCCCAAAGGGAACAAGGGGAGATGGGCACGGCCAAAGCTCAGCCCTGGACCCAAACCCTGACCCTGGGCCCCAAACTGGGACCCTTGCAGTTCATCCTCCGCCTCCTCCCACGTGGGTCCTGCCCCTTTTCCCAGCAGGCCACGCCCACTTTGGGGCCCTGGACCAATCAGGTTTCTCGTGCCCATCTCCCCTTGTTCCCTTTGGGGCTGCGGGCGGCCGTGACCCTGCTGGAGCCCGGGGGCACCTCCAGCCCCCCGGGGGCTCCCTGCGCCTCCTCTGCCGAGCATCCGGGTTCAGTTTTGGGAATTTTGGGATGGGCTGGTATCGACAGAGGCCCGGGCAGGGGCTGGAGTGGGTCGCAGATATCAGCAGCGATGGTGCTTACACCAACTACGCGCCCTCGGTGCGGGGCCGGTTCAGGATCTCCAGGGACAACGGGCAGAGCTCGGTGACGCTGACCATGAACAGCCTCAAGGACGAGGATTCCGCCACCTATTTCTGTGCCAAAGCTTCTTGCTCCGGTTGTGTTCCTGCTGCTGGTTATGGTGACGATGCCCTCGATGGCATTGAGCTCCCGTTTTTTGCTCCCTTCCCATGGCTGAGTCCCCAAACTCTCAATTTTTCAACCAAACCTCAGACGTTGTCCACGTCCTTGACTCTTTCTCCTTATTCGGCACAAAATTTGACCACTGACCCTAAAATTCAGCTCTCTGCCCCAAACCTTCCCCCATGTCCTCCAGTTCCAGCCTTCATCCCCAAAATTTCCCACTTTTGCCCCAAATCCTGACACGTTCCTGGCCGGGCTCAGACGCTGCAATCCCGGGCTTGAACTGGGGCTCCTTGGTTCTGCCCCGGCCCACGGAGAAATCCCAAATGGAGATTTCTGCCAGCCCCGCCTCTGCACCGGCTCGACCAATCAGGGCCCAGGGAGCTGGAGAAGATTTGGGTGAAATGGGCAAAACTGGGGGGGAGCAAAGATTTGGGGCAGCAGGGGCAGAGATTGGGGGAAAATGGTGAAGATTTGAGGGGAAGGGCTGGGATTTGGGGAAAGGATTTTTGGGCATTGGAGACGTTTGGCAACGGTCATGGTCACCACCAGAACCAACGGCAAAAACAGCACCAGTAACTGCATTAGCAGCATAAGCATTGCTGCGTTTGGCACAGAAATAGGAGCCGGAATCCTTGTCCTTGAGGCTGCTCATGGTCAGCGTCACCGAGCTCTGCCCGTTGTCCCTGGAGATCGTGAAACGGCCCTTGACCGAATCCGCGTACGCGGTGCCACCACCATCGCTGTTGATACTGGCCACGAATTCCAGCCCCTGTCCAGGCCTCTGGCGGACCCAGCCCATCCCAAAGTTCCCGAAACTGAACCCGGAGCCGCGGCAGAGGAGGCGCAGGGAGCCCCCGGGGGGCTGGAGGTGCCCCCGGGCTCCAGCAGGGTCACGGCCGCCCGCAGCCCCAAAGGGAACAAGGGGAGATGGGGATGAGAAACCTGATTGGTCAGGGGCATCAAAGTGGGTGTGGCCAGCTGGAAACAGGGACAGGACCCACGTGGGAGGAGGAGGATGAACTGTAAGGGTCCCAGTTTGGGGCCCAGGGTCAGGGTTTGGGTCCAGGGCTGAGCTTTGGCCTCATCCCCATCTCCCCTTGTTCCCTTTGGGGCTGCGGGCGGCCGTGACCCTGCTGGAGCCCGGGGGCACCTCCAGCCCCCCGGGGGCTCCCTGCGCCTCCTCTGCCGAGGCTCCGGCTTCGATTTCGGCAAATTTGAAATGGATTGGGTTCGACAGAGGCCCGGGCAGGGGCTGGAATGGGTTGCCAGTATCAAGAGCGACGGTTCCCGCACCGACTACGCGCCCTCGGTGCGGGGCCGGTTCACGATCTCCAGGGACAACGGGCAGAGCTCGGTGACGCTGACCATGAACAGCCTCAAGGACGAGGATTCCGCCGTCTATTTCTGTGCCAAGGGTGCTGCTGGTTGGGCTGGTTATAATGAGGCCTATGCTATTGACCCTGTCCCCGTGTCCCAGACCCTTCCCCACGCCCCAAGCCCTCACCCCTTTCCTGTCCCCATGTCCCAGTCCTGCACTGGCTGTGCCCCAAATTCTCAGCTCCTGGCCCCAAATCTCAGCTCGGGGCCCACTTGGGGCCATTTTGGCTCCTGAGCTGGACCGGCCTGTGCTGACCCTGCCCTTGACCCATGGAACGTTCCAGGCAAATCCCCCCTTGGGCCCATCTGCCTCTCTCAGCGTGGAGCCCTTGGCCCAGATCAATTTGAGCAATTTAATTTCCCAACATTTTCATGTGGGTTTTGGGGGGATAAAAAAGGGTTTTTCCTGCAGAGCCCCAAGGGAGGATTTCAGCCCCAAACCCAGGGAGCGGCCCCCGGACATCCCGGCCGGTGAGGAGGAAGGGCAGCCCCAGGTGGGAGGAGGAGGAGGAGGAGGAGGAGAAGAAGCCTCGATTTTGGGGCTCCCCCCAGTTCCTCCCTGGCAGCTGCCGGGGCGCGGCCGGGGCAGGAAAGGAAACAGAAAGTTCCTGGTTTGGGTCGTTTTTAGCGCCGGTGTTTGACAGAGGGGAGTTCAGCTGCCGGGCGCCTCAGCAGAGCCGCAGCTGCACAAAAAGCTTTGGGCCCAAAGCGCCCCGGGCTGAGCCCCATGGCGAGCTGGGAGGGAGGGGAAGGGCCAGAGGGGGGAGAAATGGGCAAAAAACTGGGGGAAAGCCCTGGGTTGGAGCAGCTGGGGCGGAGTTCGGGGGAAAACGGCTGAGATTTGAGGAGAAGAGCTGGGATTTGGGGAAAAAGGGGAAGGATCGCTTGGAATTGGAGACATTGGGGTCCATCTTGGAGGTGGCGCCGCTGCAGGAATTGTGGCCAAAAAGAGCAGCAGCACCACCAGCATAACCATTGTCACGTTTGGCACAGAAATAGGAGCCGGAATCCTCGTCCTTGAGGCCGTTCATGGTCAGCGTCACCGAGCTCTGCCCGTTGTCCCTGGAGATCGTGAACCGGCCCTGCACCGATGACGCGTACACGGTGCTGGAACCATCGCTGTTGATCCCTGCGAGCCACTCCAGCCCCTGCCCGGGCCTCTGGCGGATCCAGAACATTGAGATTTTCCCAAAACTGAACCCGGATGCTCGGCAGAGGAGGCGCAGGGAGCCCCCGGGGGGCTGGAGGTGCCCCCGGGCTCCAGCAGGGTCACGGCCGCCCGCAGCCCCAAAGGGAACAAGGGGAGATGGGGATGAGGCCGTGCCAAAGTCAGGAGGAGGTGTCCAATTAATCAATGCTGGATCGGGGCTCATTGCAGGGTTTTAGGAAATTTTCCATACAGGAAACCTCTGTTGGAGATTTGGGGCCAGGCCAAGGGAATTTGGGGCAGAAGCAGCGAAGGTTTGGGGCTGGGGGAGCGGCCGTGACCCTGCTGGAGCCCGGGGGCACCTCCAGCCCCCCGGGGGCTCCCTGCGCCTCCTCTGCCGCGGCTCCGGGTTCAGTTTTGGGAACTTTGGGATGGCCTGGGTCCGCCAAAGACCTGGGCAGGGGCTGGAATACGTCGCCAGTATCAACATCAATGGTCGCGGCACCGACTACGCATCCTCAGTCAAGGGCCGGGTCACGATCTCCAGGGACAACGGGCAGAGCTCGGTGACGCTGACCATGAACGGCCTCAAGGACGAGGATTACGGCTCCTATTTCTGTGCCAAGGGTTCTGGTGCTGGTTGGGGTTATGCTGTTGCTTATAATATTGACCGCTGTCCCCGTGTCCCCCCCTGTCCCCGTGTCCCAGACCCTTCCCCTCACCCCCAGCCCTGACCCCATCCCTGTCCCCTTGTCCCAACCCTGCACTGGCTCTGCCCAAACCTCAGCTCTTGGCTCCAAGGCTCAACCAAGGTCCCCAAACCTGGGTGCGAATGGTCGAGATTTGGGGCCAAAAAGGGCCAGATTTGGGTCCGTGGGGGTCAACAATGGGGCCAAGGGTTGGAGGGAAGCACCTGGGGAATGGGGACAGGTGGGGACTCATGGGGCCAGGGTCAATAGATTCCAGGGCCCCAGCAGCAATGTTAGCACTGGACTCTTTGGCGCAGAAATAGGAGCCGGAATCCTCGTCCTTGAGGCCGTTCATGGTCAGGGCCATGGAGCTCTGCCCGTTGTCCCTGGAGATGCTGACCCGGCCCCGCAGTGAGGGTGCCTGGTAGGAGCCGCCGTGGCTGTCGATGGCTGCGACCCATTCCAGCCCCTGCCCGGGCCTCTGGCGGATCCAGTGCAGATCAGAACGGCCGAAATCGAAGCCGGAGCCGCGGCAGAGGAGGCGCCGGGAGCCCCCGGGGGGCTGGAGGTGCCCCCGGGCTCCAGCAGGGTCACGGCCGCCCGCAGCCCCAAAGGGAACAAGGGGAGATGGGCACGGCCAAAGCTCAGCCCTGGACCCAAACCCTGACCCTGGGCCCCAAACTGGGACCCTTGCAGTTCATCCTCCTCCTCCCACGTGGGTCCTGTGCTTTTTCCAAGCAGGCCACGCCCACTTGGAGGCCCTGGCCAATCAGGTTTCTCATGCCCATCTCCCCTTGTTCCCTTTGGGGCTGCGGGCGGCCGTGACCCTGCTGGAGCCCGGGGGCACCTCCAGCCCCCCGGGGGCTCCCTGCGCCTCCTCTGCCGCGGCTCCGGCTTCGATTTTGGGAAATTTGGAATGAGCTGGGTCCGCCAAAGGCCTGGGCAGACCCTGGAGTGGCTCGCAGGGATCAACAGCGATGGTGGCAGCACCGTGTACGCGTCATCGGTCAAGGGCCGGTTCAGGATCTCCAGGGACCACGGGCAGAGCTCGGTGACGCTGACCATGAACAGCCTCAAGGACGAGGATTCCGCCGTCTATTTCTGTGCCAAGGGTGCTGCTGGTTGGGCTGGTTATAATGAGGCCTATGCTATTGACCCTGTCCCCATGTCCCAGACCCTTCCCCACGCCCCAAGCCCTCACCCCTTTCCTGTCCCCATGTCCCAGTCCTGCACTGGCTGTGCCCCAAATTCTCAGCTCCTGGCCCCAAATCTCAGCTCGGGGCCCACTTGGGGCGATTGCGACTCCCGAGCTGGACCAGCCTGCGCTGACCCTGCCCTTGACCCATGGAACATTCCAGGCGAATCCCCCCTTGGGCCCATCTGCCTCTCTCAGCGTGGAGCCCTCGGTCCAGGTCAATTTGAGCAATTTAATTTCCCAACAATTTCCTGTGGTTTTTGGGGGGATAAAAAAGGGTTTTTCCTGCAGAGCCCCAAGGGAGGATTTCAGCCCCAAACCCAGGGAGCGGCCCCCGGACATCCCGGCCGGTGAGGAGGAAGGGCAGCCCCAGGTGGGAGGAGGAGGAGGAGGAGAAGAAGCCTCGATTTTGGGGCTCCCCCCAGTTCCTCCCTGGCAGCTGCCGGGGCGCGGCCGGGGCAGGAAAGGAAACAGAAAGTTCCTGGTTTGGGTCGTTTTTAGCGCCGGTGTTTGACAGAGGGGAGTTCAGCTGCCGGGCGCCTCAGCAGAGCCGCAGCTGCACAAAAAGCTTTGGGCCCAAAGCGCCCCGGGCTGAGCCCCATGGCGAGCTGGGAGGGAGGGGAAGGGCCAGAGGGGGGAGAAATGGGCAAAAAACTGGGGGAAAGTCCTGGGTTGGAGCAGCTGGGGCGGAGTTTGGGGAAAACGGCTGAGATTTGAGAAACGGGGCTGGGAATTGAGGGAAGGATCAGAGGATTCAGGGATTCTTGGGAACAGAGAGGAGAGGGCCTGGGACCAGAACCACCATCAACACCATAACCAGCAGCAGCAGCAGGATAAACACAATTACTGCTGAAACATTTGGCGCAGAAATAGGAGCCGGAATCCTCGTCCTTGAGGCTGTTCATGGTCAGCGTCACCGAGCTCTGCCCGTTGTCCCTGGAGATCCTGAACCGGCCCTTGACCGAAGGCGCGTACGCAGTGTAACCACTGCTGCTGATCCCTGCGAGCCACTCCAGCCCCTGCCCGGGCCTCTGTCGAACCCAATCCATTTCAAATTTCCCGAAATCAAACCCGGATGCTCGGCAGAGGAGGCGCAGGGAGCCCCCGGGGGGCTGGAGGTGCCCCCGGGCTCCAGCAGGGTCACGGCCGCCCGGGGCCCTGTGGATAAAAAGGGGAGATGGGGATGAGGCCCCGGCTCCGGGCGCGGCCTTGGCACTGTCGGGAGCAGGAGGAGGAGGAGGATGGGGCTGATCCGGCCCCGCCTCCAGCAGAAACTTGGAACGGCTCTGACTCGAAACTCAGCCCTTTGCATTCCTGTGAGCCCAAACGCCCCGAGGAGCCCCCACATGGCCGGGGGCTCCCTGCGCCTCCTCTGCCGAGGCTCCGGGTTCAGTTTCGGGAGCTTTGGAATGTTCTGGATCCGCCAGTGGCCCGGGCAGGGGCTGGAATACGTCGCCAGTATCAACCCTGGTGGCAGCACCGAATACGCGCCCTCGGTGCGGGGCCAGGTCAGAATCTCGAGGGACATCGGGCAGAGCTCGGTGACGCTGACCATGAACAGCCTCAAGGACGAGGATTCCGGCTCCTATTTCTGTGCCAAAAACGCTTATGATGGTTGGGGTTGGGAGGCTCATGCTGCTGGTTCTAACTTTGACCCCATGCCCATCGCTCTGTCCCCACCTGTCCCCATTCCCCAGGTGCTTCCCTCCAACCCTTGGCCCCATTGTTGACCCCCACGGACCCAAATCTGGCCCTTTTTGGCCCCAAATCTCGACCATTTGCACCCAGGTTTGGGGACCTTGGTTGAGCCTTGGAGCCAAGAGCTGAGGTTTGGGGCCAGGAGCTGAGATTGGGGCAGAGCCCGTTCAGAGCTGGGACACGGGGACAGGGATGGGGTCAGGGCTTGGGGTGAGGGGAAGGGTCTGGGACACGGGGAACGCGGTCAATATTGTAAGCAACAGCATCAGCCCAACCAGCATTTTTGGCGCAGAAATAGGAGCCGGAATCCTCGTCCTTGAGGCTGTTCATGGTCAGCGTCACCGAGCTCTGCCCGATGTCCCTGGAGATCCTGAACCGACCCTTGACCGAATCCGCGTACCAGGGGCTGCCGTACCTGTTGATTGCTGCGACCCATTCCAGCCCCTGCCCGGGCCTCTGTCGAACCCATTCCATGGCAAAATTGCCAAAATCGAAGCCGGATGCTCGGCAGAGGAGGCGCAGGGAGCCCCCGGGGGGCTGGAGGTGCCCCCGGGCTCCAGCAGGGTCACGGCCGCTCCCCCAGCCCCAAACCTTCGCTGCTTCTGCCCCAAATTCCCTTGGCCTGGCCCCAAATCTCCAACAGAGGTTTCCTGTATGGAAAATTTCCTTAAACCCTGCAATGAGCCCCGGTCCAGCCATTGATTAATTGGACACCTCCTCCTGACTTTGGCACGGCCTCATCCCCATCTCCCCTTGTTCCCTTTGGGGCTGCGGGCGGCCGTGACCCTGCTGGAGCCCGGGGGCACCTCCAGCCCCCCGGGGGCTCCCTGCGCCTCCTCTGCCGCGGCTCCGGTTTCGATTTCGGCCGTTCTGATCTGCACTGGATCCGCCAGAGGCCCGGGCAGGGGCTGGAATGGGTCGCAGCCATCGACAGCCACGGCGGCTCCTACCAGGCGCCCTCACTGCGGGGCCGGGTCAGCATCTCCAGGGACAACGGGCAGAGCTCCATGGCCCTGACCATGAACGGCCTCAAGGACGAGGATTCCGGCTCCTATTTCTGCGCCAAAGAGTCCAGTGCTAACATTGCTGCTGGGGCCCTGGAATCTATTGACCCTGGCCCCATGAGTCCCCACCTGTCCCCATTCCCCAGGTGCTTCCCTCCAACCCTTGGCCCCATTGTTGACCCCCACGGACCCAAATCTGGCCCTTTTTGGCCCCAAATCTCGACCATTCGCACCCAGGTTTGGGGACCTTGGTGGAGCCTTGGAGCCAAGAGCTGAGGTTTGGGGCCAGGAGCTGAGATTGGGGCAGAACCAGCTCAGTTTGGGACCAATGGTCACAAGTGAACCCCGCTGAGATCTGGGGCACAAAGGACAGAGTTTTGGGGATGAACCTTTGAGATTTGGGTCAAATGCCCAAATCTGCAAAGAACTGTGAGAGGCGAGGAAATGATCCTGGAGATTGAGGGAAAATGGTCAAGATTCACTTTTAGGAATTGAGATTTGAGGGTAGAATGTGGGAATTTTGGGGTGTCAGTGGACGCAACATCTGGGGTGGGTCCACCACCGGCAATGCCAATAAGGTGAGCACCATAAGCACCATAAGCACCATAAGCACCATAAGGACCATAAGGACCATAAGCATCAGCAGATTTGGCACAGAAATAGGAGCCGGAATCGTCGTCCTTGAGGCTGCTCATGGTCAGCGTCACCGAGCTCTGCCCGTTGTCCCTGGAGATCCTGAACCGGCCCTTGACCGAGGGCGCGTATCTGGTGTCACCACCATTGCTGCTGATACTTGCCACGAATTCCAGCCCCTGCCCGGGCCTCTGGTGGACCCAGAACATCCAAAAACTCCCAAAATCGAAGCCGGATGCTCGGCAGAGGAGGCGCAGGGAGCCCCCGGGGGGCTGGAGGTGCCCCCGGGCTCCAGCAGGGTCACGGCCGCTCCCCCAGCCCCAAACCTTCGCTGCTTCTGCCCCAAATTCCCTTGGCCTGGCCCCAAATCTCCAACAGAGGTTTCCTGCGTGGAAAATTTCCTAAAACCCTGCAATGAGCCCCGATCCACCATTGATTAATTGGACACCTCCTCCTGACTTTGGCACGGCCTCATCCCCATCTCCCCTTGTTCCCTTTGGGGCTGCGGGCGGCCGTGACCCTGCTGGAGCCCGGGGGCACCTCCAGCCCCCCGGGGGCTCCCTGGCGTTGCTGTGCCGCGCATCCGGGTTCAATTTCGGGGGTCACTCAATGCAATGGATCCGCCAGAGGCCCGGGCAGGGGCTGGAATGGGTCGCAGGGATCCACAGCAGTGGGGGCTACACCTACTACGCGCCCTCGGTGCGGGGCCGGTTCAGCATCACCAGGGACAACGGGCAGAGCTCGGTGACGCTGGCCATGAACGGCCTCAAGGACGAGGATTCCGGCTCCTATTTCTGTGCCAAAGCTGCTGGGGCTGATGGGGATGATAATGATGCCTGTGGTTATGGCTCCGCCCCCATCGTGGAATTGGAAATCGGGGCAGTGATGGTGGAGTTTGGGGGAAAATGGCGAAGATTTGAGAAACGGGGCTGGGAATTGCAGGAAGGATCAGAGGATTTGGGGATTCTTGGGAACAGAGAGGAGAGGGCTTGGGGCCAGAACCACCATCAACACCATAAGCAGCAGCAGCAGGATAAACACAATTACTGCTGAAACATTTGGCACAGAAATAGGAGCCGGAATCCTCGTCCTTGAGGCTGTTCATGGTCAGCGTCACCGAGCTCTGCCCGTTGTCCCTGGAGATCGTGAACCGGCCCTGCACCGAGGGCGCGTAGTTGGTGCTGCCACCACTGTTGCTGATCCCTGCCATGAATTCCAGCCCCTGCCCGGGCCTCTGGCGGATCCAGAACATGGTGAAACTGCCGAAACTGAACCCGGAGCCGCGGCAGAGGAGGCGCAGGGAGCCCCCGGGGGGCTGGAGGTGCCCCCGGGCTCCAGCAGGGTCACGGCCGCCCGCAGCCCCAAAGGGAACAAGGGGAGATGGGCAGGAGCTGCTGGATTGGCTGTGGGCCTGTTGTGGGTGTGGCCAGCTGGAAAAAGGGGCAGGACCCACCTGAGAGGGTCACCAGGAGGAGGATGGGCCGGGCCAAGTGTCACCATGCAGGGCCCAGCCAGGCTCTGCCCGAATTTCCCCTCCTCTGCTCCTCCCAAGGGCGGGGACTGAACCCCCCAGCCCGGGCAGGCGTGTGGGGCCCAAGGCTGAGCAGAGCGAGAATTTCGCCTGCAGGATGTGAGCGCTGGGCCAAGGAGCCAACGGCTCTGGTTTGGTGCTGAGGCCTTGGGCTCCCTGCCACACCTGCTCCTTATGGGATCTGCTCCCGCCGCCCTTGGCAATTTCCAATAAAAACCTCGGAGTCACGCAGGGATCTGGAGATCTCCCCAGCGTAACAGGGGTCGATCCTCGGCGGGACGGGACCAAAGGAGTTCGTGTCTACGTTTGGCAGCCATATCCCCCCCCCCCCCCTCTTTCTCTCTATTTTTCTCTCCCTTAATCCCTCTATCGCCTTTGGCTGTGGCCATTCAATAAAGGTGCGTTTGTTTGGATCATCACTGCGAACCCCCTGTGCCGGGTCGGTTCCTTTGGCACCCTCAGATCAAACCCAGAACCCTCAGGAAACCCCTCCGTGAGGGCGGATGGTGACACAGGGGATGGGGACAGGGTCAAAGCGATAAGCACCAGCATAACTGCAACTATTGTCAGCACCCTTGGCACAGAAATAGACGGCGGAATCCTCATCCTTGAGGCTGTTCATGGTCAGCGTCACCGAGCTCTGCCCGTTGTCCCTGGAGATCGTGAAACGGCCCTTGACCGAGGGCGTGTAGTAGGTGCTGCCACCGCTGCAGATCCCTGCGAGCCACTCCAGACCCTGCCCGGGTCTCTGGCGGATCCATTGCATGGCAAATTTCCCAAAATCGAACCCGGATGCTCGGCAGAGGAGGCGCAGGGAGCCCCCGGGGGGCTGGAGGTGCCCCCGGGCTCCAGCAGGGTCATGGCCGCCCGCAGCCCCAAAGGGAACAAGGGGAGATGGCCATGAGAAACCTGATTGGTCCAGGGCCTCCAAGTGGGCGTGGCCTGCTGGGAAAAGGGGCAGGACCCACGTGGGAGGAGGAGGATGAACTGCAAGGGTCCCAGTTTGGGGCCCAGGGTCAGGGTTTGGGTCCAGGGCTGAGCTTTGGCCGTGCCCATCTCCCCTTGTTCCCTTTGGGGCTGGGGGCGGCCGTGACCCTGCTGGAGCCCGGGGGCACCTCCAGCCCCCCGGGGGCTCCCTGCGCCTCCTCTGCCGAGCATCCGGCTTCGATTTTGGCAATTTTGGGATGGGCTGGATGCGCCAGAGGCCCGGGCAGGGGCTGGAAGTCGTCGCGGGGATCACCAACAATGCTGGTTACACCGGCTACGCGTCGTCAGTCAAGGGCCGGTTCACGATCTCCAGGGACAACGGGCAGAGCTCGGTGACGCTGACCATGAACAGCCTCAAGGACGAGGATTCCGGGACCTATTTCTGTGCCAAATCTACTGGTGCTGGTGCTTTTTGGGGTGCTTATTATGCTGGTGATATTGACGGCGCCGGCCATGACCCCATTCCCAGCCAGCATCACCATCAGCACCGTCACCGTCTGCATCCCTGGCACAGGAACAGGACCCGGAATCCTCGTCCCTGAGGCCGTTCATGGTCAGCGTCACCGAGCTCTGCCCGTTGTCCCTGCAGATCCTGACCCTGCCCCGCACCCATGGAACATTCCAGGCGAATCCCCCCTTGGGCCCATCTGCCTCTCTCAGCGTGGAGCCCTCGGTCCAGATCAATTTGAGCAATTTAATTTCCCAACAATTTCCTGTGGGTTTTGGGGGGATAAAAAAGGGTTTTTCCTGCAGAGCCCCAAGGGAGGATTTCAGCCCCAAACCCAGGGAGCGGCCCCCGGACATCCCGGCCGGTGAGGAGGAAGGGCAGCCCCAGGTGGGAGGAGCAGGAGGAGCAGGAGGAGAAGAAGCCTCGATTTTGGGGCTCCCCCCAGTTCCTCCCTGGCAGCTGCCGGGGCGCGGCCGGGGCAGGAAAGGAAACAGAAAGTTCCTGGTTTGGGTCGTTTTTAGCGCCGGTGTTTGACAGAGGGGAGTTCAGCTGCCGGGCGCCTCAGCAGAGCCGCAGCTGCACAAAAAGCTTTGGGCCCAAAGCGCCCCGGGCTGAGCCCCATGGCGAGCTGGGAGGGAGGGGAAGGGCCAGAGGGGGGAGAAATGGGCAAAAAACTGGGGGAAAGTCCTGGGTTGGAGCAGCTGGGGCGGAGTTTGGGGGAAAACGGCTGAGATTTGAGAAAAAGAGCTGGGATTTGGGGAAAAAGGGGAAGGATCGCTTGGAATTGGAGACATTGGGGTCCATCTTGGAGGTGGCACCGCTGCAGGAATTGTGGCCAAAAAGAGCAGCAGCACCACCAGCATAACCATTGTCACGTTTGGCACAGAAATAGGAGCCGGAATCCTCGTCCTTGAGGCTGTTCATGGTCAGCGTCACCGAGCTCTGCCCGTTGTCCCTGGAGATCCTGAACCGGCCCTTGACTGAGGGCGCGTAGTAGGTGCCAGAACCATCGCTGTTGATCCCTGCGAGCCACTCCAGCCCCTGCCCGGGCCTCTGGCGGACCCAGTACATCCCAAATTTCCCAAAATCGAAGCCGGAGCCTCGGCAGAGGAGGCGCAGGGAGCCCCCGGGGGGCTGGAGGTGCCCCCGGGCTCCAGCAGGGTCACGGCCGCGCCCGCAGCCCCAAAGGGAACAAGGGGAGATGGGGATGAGAAACCTGGTTGGTTGAGAGCCCCAAAGTGGGTGTGGCCTGCAGGGAAAAGGGGCAGGACCCACGTGGGAGGAGGAGGATGAACTGCAAGGGTCCCAGTTTGGGGCCCAGGGTCAGGGTTTGGGTCCAGGGCTGAGCTTTGGCCATGCCCATCTCCCCTTGTTCCCTTTGGGGCTGCGGGCGGCCGTGACCCTGCTGGAGCCCGGGGGCACCTCCAGCCCCCCGGGGGCTCCCTGCGCCTCCTCTGCCGAGCATCCGGCTTCGATTTTGGGAAATTTGGGATGGGCTGGATGCGCCAGAGGCCCGGGCAGGGGCTGGAATACGTCGCCAGTACCAACACTGGTGGCAGCACCTACTACGCGTCCTCAGTCAAGGGCCGGTTCAGGATCTCGAGGGACAACGGGCAGAGCTCGGTGACGCTGACCATGAACAGCCTCAAGGACGAGGATTCCGGCTCCTATTTCTGTGCCAAATATGCTGCTGGTGGTTATTGGGGTAATGCTGCTGCTGCTGCTTTTCGTTTTGACCCCATCCCCGTCTCTGTGTCCCCCCTGTCCCCGTGCCCCAGGCCCTTCCCTCCAACCCCTGACCCCTCTCCTGGCCCTTTGTCCCACCCTTGCCCGGCTCTGGCCCCAAATCTCAGCTCCTGGCCCCAAATCAGGGCCGGTTCCACGCTCACTCAGCCTCGGCCCTCAAACCCCAACCGTTGCCCCCAGACTTGTCCAGTTTTGCCCCAAATCTCCCCTGCTGGCACCGAGTCACAGCCACGCACCCAAATCTGGCCCGTTGGCCTCACATCGGGACTTTTGGGCCAAAATTTGAATTCTTGACCCCATAACACAAACTTCGTCAAAAATTTTGAAGAATTGAATATAATTTGGAGAATGAGGGCACTGAGTGTGGCCCAGCGGTGACATTTGGGGCAGGGCCAGAGCAGGGCTGGGACAGAGGGTCAGGAATGGGGTCAGGGCTTGGGCTTTGGGGAAAGGGTCTGGGATTTGGGGACTGGGCTGAAAGGATGAACTGGAGCAGCACCCCAATTGCCAGCACCAGCACGTTTGGCACAGAAATAGACGGCGGAATCCTCGTCCTTGAGGCTGTTCATGGTCAGCGTCACCGAGCTCTGCCCGTTGTCCCTGGGGATCGTGAACCGGCCCTGCACCGAGGGCGCGTAGCTGGTGCCTCCACCACTGCTGATCCCCGCGACCCACTCCAGCCCCTGCCCAGGCCTCTGGCGGACCCAGAGCATGGGAGAACTCCCAAAATTGAACCCAGAGCCGCGGCAGAGGAGGCGCAGGGAGCCCCCGGGGGGCTGGAGGTGCCCCCGGGCTCCAGCAGGGTCACGGCCGCCCGGGGCCCTGTGGATAAAAAGGGGAGATGGGGACGAGGCCCCGGCTCCGGGCGCGGCCCTGGCACTGTCGGGAGCAGCAGCAGGAGGAGGATGGGGCTGATCCGGCTCCGCCTCCAGCAGAAATTTGGACCGGCTCTGACTCGAAACTCAGCCCTTTGCATTCCCGTGAGCCCAAACGCCCCGAGGAGTCCCCACATGGCCGGGGGCTCCCTGCGCCTCCTCTGCCGAGGCACCGGGTTCAGTTTCGGGAGATTTGGAATGTTCTGGATCCGCCAAAGGCCCGGGCAGGGGCTGGAATGGCTCGCGGGGATCAACAGTGGTGGTGACACCGGCTACGCGCCCTCAGTCAAGGGCCGGGTCAGGATCTCCAGGGACAACGGGCAGAGCTCGGTGACGCTGACCATGAACAGCCTCAAGGACGAGGATTCTGCCACCTATTTCTGTGCCAAGGGTGCTGTTGCTGGTGCTGGATGGAATGGTAATGCTGCTGCTCGTATTGACGGCGCTCTCCATGACCCCATTCCCAGCCAGCATCACCATGAGCACCGTCACCGTCTGCATCCCTGGCACAGGAACAGGACCCGGAATCCTCGTCCCTGAGGCCGTTCATGGTCAGCGTCACCGAGCTCTGCCCGTGGTCCCTGCAGATCCTGACCCGAGCTCGTGTCCCAGGGGCTGCCAGCGCTGCTGATTGAGGCAGAGAATTCCGGGGCCCGCCCGGGTCTCTGGCGGATCCAGAGCATGGGGGAACTCCCTGGGGAGGATTCCGGGTCCTGTTCCTGTGCCAGGGATGCAGACGGTGACGGTGCTGATGGTGATGCTGGTTGGGGATGGGGTCATGGCCGGCGCCGTCAATATATCCAGCACCATTAGCATTCCAACCAGCAGAACCATAAGAGTATTTGGCACAGAAATAGGTGGCAGAATCCTCATCCTTGAGGCTGTTCATGGTCAGCGTCACGGAGCTCTGCCCGTTGTCCCTGGATATCGTGAACCGGCCCTGCATCGAGGGCCCGTAGTTGGTGCTGCCACCAGTGTTGATACTGGCAATGAATTCCAGCCCCTGCCCGGGTCTGTGGCGGACCCAGCCCATATCAGCGTTCCCAAAATCGAAGCCGGATGCGCGGCAGAGGAGGCGCAGGGAGCCCCCGGGGGGCTGGAGGTGCCCCCGGGCTCCAGCAGGGTCACGGCCGCTCCCCCAGCCCCAAAGGGAAAAAGGGGAGATGGGGATGAGAAACCTGATTGGTCCAGGCCCTTCAAGTGGGCGTGGCCTGATGGGAAAAGCATTGGGTCCCAGCTGGGAGGAGGAGGATGAACTGCAAGGGTCCCAGTTTGGGGCCCAGGGTCAGGGTTTGGGTCCAGGGCTGAGCTTTGGCCGTGCCCATCTCCCCTTGTTCCCTTTGGGGCTGCGGGCGGCCGTGACCCTGCTGGAGCCCGGGGGCACCTCCAGCCCCCCGGGGGCTCCCTGCGCCTCCTCTGCCGAGCATCCGGGTTTGACTTTGGGAAATTTGAAATGGATTGGGTTCGACAGAGGCCCGGGCAGGGGCTGGAATGGGTCGCCAGTATCAAGAGCGATGGTTCCGGCACCTGGTACGCGCCCTCGGTCAAGGGCCGGTTCACGATCTCCAGGGACAACGGGCAGAGCTCGGTGACGCTGACCATGAACAGCCTCAAGGACGAGGATTCCGCCGTCTATTTCTGTGCCAAAAGTTCTGGTAACAGCTGTTGCAGTGCTGGTGCTCCTCTTGGTTGGTTTGATCCCATCCTTGCATCCCCACCCGTGCCCATTTTCCAGACTGTTCCCCCATTCCTGTGCCCGTGTGTCAAAGTCTGAACGGGCTCTGCCCCAAATCTCAGCTCCTGGCCCCAAATCAGGGCCGGTTCCACGCTCAGCTCAGCCTCGGCCCCCAAATCCCAACCGTTGCCCCCAGACTTGTCCAGTTTTACCCCAAATCTCCCCTGCTGGCACCGAGTCACAGCCACGCACCCAAATCTGGCCCGTTGGCCTCACATCGGGACTTTTGGGCCAAAATTTAAAATCTTGACCCCATAACTCAACCTTCGTCCAAAATTTTGAAGAATTGAATATAATTTGGAGAATGAGGGCACTGAGTGTGGCCCAGAGGTGACATTGGGGCAGGGCCAGAGCAGGGCTGGGACAGAGGGTCAGCAATGGGGTCAGGGCTTGGGCTTTGGGGAAAGGGTCTGGGGAACGGGGACAAGAGGGGAAACGGGGACAGGGCCGGGGTCAAAACCCTCAGCAGCAGGATTATCATAGTGAACATTGGCATGTTTGGCACAGAAATAGGAGCCGGAATCCTCGTCCTTGAGGCTGTTCATGGTCAGCGTCACCGAGCTCTGCCCGTTGTCCCTGGAGATCGTGAACCGGCCCCGCACCGAGGGCGCGTAGTAGGTGCCGCCACTGCTGTGGATACTCGCGAGCCATTCCAGCCCCTGCCCGGGCCTCTGGCGGGCCCAGCCCATCCCAAATTTGCCAAAATCAAACCCGGAGCCGCGGCAGAGGAGGTGCAGGGAGCCCCCGGGGGGCTGGAGGTGCCCCCGGGCTCCAGCAGGGTCACGGCCGCCCGCAGCCCCAAAGGGAACAAGGGGAGATGGGCACGGCCAAAGCTCAGCCCTGGACCCAAACCCTGACCCTGGGCCCCAAACTGGGACCCTTGGGGTTCCCCATCCTCCTCCTCCCGGGTGGGTCCTGTCCCTTTTCCCAGCAGGCCACGCCCACGTTGGGGCTCTCGACCAATCAGGTTTCTCGTGCCCATCTCCCCTTGTTCCCTTTGGGGCTGCGGGCGGCCGTGACCCTGCTGGAGCCCGGGGGCACCTCCAGCCCCCCGGGGGCTCCCTGCGCCTCCTCTGCCGAGCATCCGGGTTCAGTTTTGGGAACTTTGACATGTACTGGATCCGCCAGAGGCCCGGGCAGGGGCTGGAGTGGCTGGCATGGATCTACAGCAGTGGTGGCAGCACCAACTACGCGCCCTCGGTGCAGGGCCGTTTCACGATCTCCAGGGACAACGGGCAGAGCTCGGTGACGCTGACCATGAACAGCCTCAAGGACGAGGATTCCGGCTCCTATTTCTGTGCCAAATGTTTCAGCAGTGGTTGTGGTAACGCTGCTGGTGCTCATGGTGTTGTTGCTGACTGTGGTCCAGGCCCTTTCTTCTGTGTTCCCAAATATCCCAGAATTGTCCAAAGGTTCCCCAAATCTCAGCCATTTTCCCCTAAACTCCTCCCCTGTTACCCCAAGTCTCGACTTTGGCCATAATTTTGCCCATTTCACCCAAATCTCCCCCAGCTCCCTGGGCCCTGATTGGTGGAGCCGGCACAGCCAAAAATGGGAACTCTTGGAGAGCAAGGCCTGAAGGGGAGGCCCGGGGTGAAGGTTTGGGGCCAATGGTTGAGTTGGGGGCAGAACCAGGGGAGGGTTTGGGGTCAGCTCTGGCCATTGGGGGAAATGGGGGAGATTTGGGACCAAGGGTGAAGAGCTGGGATTCGGGAGAAGGGTCTGGAAATGGGGACAGGGGGGACACTGAGATGGGGATGGATCCACAAGTGATGCCTGCACCATAAGCAGCAGCACCCCAATAATTGCCATAGGCAGATTTGGCACAGAAATAGGAGCCGGAATCCTCGTCCTTGAGGCTGTTCATGGTCAGCGTCACCGAGCTCTGCCCGTTGTCCCTGGAGATCGTGAACCGGCCCTTGACCGAGGGCGCGTAGCCGGTGTAAGCACCATTGCTGTTGATTTCTGCGACGAATTCCAGCCCCTGCCCGGGCCTCTGGCGGACCCACTGCATGGCAAAATTGCCAAAATCGAACCCGGAGCCTCGGCAGAGGAGGCGCAGGGAGCCCCCGGGGGGCTGGAGGTGCCCCCGGGCTCCAGCAGGGTCATGGCCGCCCACAGCCCTGTGTATAAAAAGGGGAGATGGGGATGAGAAACCTGACTGGTCGAGGGCCTCCAAGTGGGCGTAGCCTGCTTGGAAAAGGGACAGGACCCACCCGGGAGGAGGAGGATGAACTGCAAGGGTCCCAGTTTGGGGCCCAGGGTCAGGGTTTGGGTCCAGGGCTGAGCTTTGGCCGTGCCCATCTCCCCTTGTTCCCTTTGGGGCTGCGGGCGGCCGTGACCCTGCTGGAGCCCGGGGGCACCTCCAGCCCCCCGGGGGCTCCCTGCGCCTCCTCTGCCGAGCATCTGGGTTCGATTTCGGGAAATTTGGGATGGGCTGGATGCGCCAGAGGTCCGGGCAGGGGCTGGAATGGGTCACGAGAATCAACAACGATGGTGCTTACACCAACTACGCGCCCTCGGTGCAGGGCCGGTTCAGGATCTCCAGGGACAACGGGCAGAGCTCGGTGACGCTGACCATGAACAGCCTCAAGGACGAGGATTCCGCCGTCTATTTCTGTGCCAAGGGTGCTGATGCTTATGGTCCTTATGGTCCTTATGGTGCTTATGGTGCTTATGGTGCTTATGGTGCTTATGGTGCTTATGGTGCTCACCTTATTGGTATTGCCGGTGGTGGACCCACCTCAGATGTTGCATCCACTGACACCCCAAAATTCCCACATTCTTCCCTCAAATCTCGACTCCTAAAAGTGAATCTTGACCGTTTTGCCTCAATCCCCTGGATCATTTCCTCGCCTCTCACAGTTCTTTGCAGATTTGGGCATTCGACCCAAATCTCAGAGGTTCATCCCCAAAACTGTGCCCTTTGTGCCCCAGATCTCAACAGGGTTCAATTGTGACCATTGGTCCCAAACTGAGCTGGTTCTGCCCCAAATCTCAGCTCCTGGCACCAAACCTCAGCTCCTGGCTCCAAGGCTCAACCAAGGTCCCCAAACCTGGGTGCAAATGGTCGAGATTTGGGGCCAAAAAGGCCAGATCTGGGTCCGTGGGGGTCAACAATGGGGCCAAGGGTTGGAGGGAAGCACCTGGGGAATGGGGACGGGGGCGACAGAGTGATGGGCATGGGGTCAAAGTTAGAACCAGCAGCATGAGCCTCCCAACCCCAACCATCATAAGCGTTTTTGGCACAGAAATAGGAGCCGGAATCCTCGTCCTTGAGGCTGTTCATGGTCAGCGTCACCGAGCTCTGCCCGTTGTCCCTGGAGATCCTGAACCTGCCCCGCACCGAGGGCGCGTATCTGGTGTCACCACCACTGTTGATCCCCGCGACGTATTCCAGCCCCTGCCTGGGCCTTTGGCGGATCCAGAACATTCCAAAGCTCCCGAAACTGAACCCGGTGCCTCGGCAGAGGAGGCGCAGGGAGCCCCCGGCCATGTGGGGGCTCCTCGGGGCGTTTGGGCTCACGGGAATGCAAAGGGCTGAGTTTCGAGTCAGAGCCGTTCCAAGTTTCTGCTGGAGGCGGAGCCGGATCAGCCCCATCCTCCTCCTGCTGCTCCCGACAGTGCCAGGGCCGCGCCCGGAGCCGGGGCCTCATCCCCACCTCCCCTTTTTATCCACAGGGCCCCGGGCGGCCGTGACCCTGCTGGAGCCCGGGGGCACCTCCAGCCCCCCGGGGGCTCCCTGCGCCTCCTCTGCCGAGGCTCTGGGTTCAATTTCGGGAGTTTCACCATGTTCTGGGTCCGCCAGAGGCCTGGGCAGGGGCTGGAGTGGGTTGCTGGGATCAGCAGTGGTGGAGGCACCAGATACGCGCCCTCGGTGCAGGGCCGTTTCACGATCTCCAGGGACAACGGGCAGAGCTCGGTGACGCTGACCATGAACAGCCTCAAGGACCAGGATTCCGCCGTCTATTTCTGTGCCAAACGTGCTGCTGCTGGCAATTGGGGTGCTGCTCCAGTTCGTCCTTTCGGCCCAGTCCCCAAATCCCAGACCCTTTCCCCAAAGCCCAAGCCCTGACCCCATTCCTGACCCTCTGTCCCAGCCCTGCTCTGGCCCTGCCCCAAATGTCACCGCTGGGCCACACTCAGTGCCCTCATTCTCCAAATTATATTCAATTCTTCAAAATTTTTGACGAAGTTTGAGTTATGGGGTGAAGATCTTAAATTTTGGCCCAAAAGTCCCGATGTGAGGCCAACGGGCCAGATTTGGGTGCGTGGCTGTGACTTGGTGCCAGCAGGGGAGATTTGGGGTAAAACTGGACAAGTCTGGGGGCAACGGTTGGGATTTGGGGGCCGAGGCTGAGCTGAGCGTGGAACCGGCCCTGATTTGGGGCCAGGAGCTGAGATTTGGGGCCAGGAGCTGAGATTTGGGGCAGAGCCCATTCAGAGCTGGGACACAGGGACAGGAATGGGGTCAGGGCTTGGGGTGTGGGGGAAGCGTCTGGGGAACGGGGACAGGGACAGGGCCGAGAACATCATCACCAACATCAGCACCAGAAGCGGCACAACAACTGTAAACACCCTTGGCACAGAAATAGGAGCCGGAATCCTCGTCCTTGAGGCTGTTCATGGTCAGCGTCACCGAGCTCTGCCCGTTGTCCCTGGAGATCCTGAACCGGCCCCACACCGAGGGCGCGATGCTGGTGCCAGAACCATCATTCCTGATCCACGCAACGAATTCCAGCCCCTGCCCAGGCCTCTGGTGGACCCAGTGCGTGTCAAACCTCCCGAAATCGAACCCAGATGCTCGGCAGAGGAGGCGCAGGGAGCCCCCGGGGGGCTGGAGGTGCCCCCGGGCTCCAGCAGGGTCACGGCCGCCCCCAGCCCCAAAGGGAACAAGGGGAGATGGGCACGGCCAAAGCTCAGCCCTGGACCCAAACCCTGACCCTGGGCCCCAAACTGGGACCCTTGCAGTTCATCCTCCTCCTCCCAGCTGGGACCCAACGCTTTTCCCATCAGGCCACGCCCACTTGAAGGGCCTGGACCAATCAGGTTTCTCATGCCCATCTCCCCTTTTTCCCTTTGGGGCTGCGGGCGGCCGTGACCCTGCTGGAGCCCGGGGGCACCTCCAGCCCCCTGGGGGCTCCCTGCGCCTCCTCTGCCGAGCATCCGGCTTCGATTTTGGGAACACCGACATGGGCTGGGTCCGCCAGAGACCCGGGCAGGGGCTGGAATTCATTGCCAGTATCAACACTGGTGGCAGCACCAACTACGCGCCCTCGGTCAAGGGCCGTTTCACGATCTCCAGGGACAACGGGCAGAGCTCGGTGACGCTGACCATGAACAGCCTCAAGGACGAGGATTCCGCCGTCTATTTCTGTGCCAAATACTCTTATGGTTCTGCTGGTTGGAATGCTAATGGTGCTGGATATATTGACGGCGCCGGCCATGACCCCATCCCCAACCAGCATCACCATCAGCACCGTCACCGTCTGCATCCCTGGCGCAGGAACAGGACCCGGAATCCTCCCCAGGGAGTTCCCCCATGCTCTGGATCCCCCAGAGACCCGGGCAGGCCCCGGAATTCTCTGCCTCAATCAGCAGCGCTGGCAGCCCCTGGGACACGAGCTCGGGTCAGGATCTGCAGGGACCACGGGCAGAGCTCGGTGACGCTGACCATGAACGGCCTCAGGGACGAGGATTCCGGGTCCTGTTCCTGTGCCAGGGATGCAGACGGTGACGGTGCTGATGGTGATGCTGGCTGGGAATGGGGTCATGGCCGGTGCCATCAATACGAGCAGCAGCATTACCATTCCATCCAGCACCAGCAACAGCACCCTTGGCACAGAAATAGGTGGCGGAATCCTCGTCCTTGAGGCTGTTCATGGTCAGCGTCACCGAGCTCTGCCCGTTGTCCCTGGAGATCGTGAACTGGCCCTTGACCGACAGTGCGTACACGCTGTAACCACTGCTGCTGATCCCTGCGAGCCACTGCAGCCCCTGCCCGGGCCTCTGGCGGATCCAGAGCATGGGGAAACTCCCAAAATCGAAGCCGGAGCCTCGGCAGAGGAGGCGCAGGGAGCCCCCGGGGGGCTGGAGGTGCCCCCGGGCTCCAGCAGGGTCACGGCCGCTCCCCCAGCCCCAAAGGGAACAAGGGGAGATGGGCACGAGAAACCTGATTGGTCCAGGGCCTCAAAGAGGGTGTGGCCTGCAGGGAAAAGGGACAGGACCCACCCGGGAGGAGGAGGATGAACTGCAAGGGTCCCAGTTTGGGGCCCAGGGTCAGGGTTTGGGTCCAGGGCTGAGCTTTGGCCGTGCCCATCTCCCCTTGTTCCCTTTGGGGCTGCGGGCGGCCGTGACCCTGCTGGAGCCCGGGGGCACCTCCAGCCCCCCGGGGGCTCCCTGCGCCTCCTCTGCCGAGCATCCGGGTTCGATTTCGTGAATTTTGGCATGCAGTGGGTCCGCCAGAGGCCTGGGCAGGGGCTGGAATGGGTCGCAGGGATTGACTATGATGGCGAAACCAGCTACACGCCCATGGTGCAGGGCCGGGTCAGGATCTCCAGGGACGACGGGCAGAGCTCGGTGACGCTGACCATGAACAGCCTCAAGGACGAGGATTCCGGCTCCTATTTCTGTGCCAAAAACGCTTATGATGGTTGGGGTTGGGAGGCTCATGCTGCTGGTTCTCACTTTGACCCCATGCCCATCGCTCTGTCCCCACCTGTCCCCATTCCCCAGGTGCTTCCCTCCAATCCTTGGCCCCATTGTTGACCCCCACGGACCCAAATCTGACCCTTTTTGGCCCTAAATCTCGACCATTTGCAGCCAGGTTTGGGGACCTTGGTTGAGCCTTGGAGCCAAGAGCTGAGGTTTGGTGCCAGGAGCTGAGATTGGGGCAGAACCAGCTCAGTTTGGGACCAATGGTCACAAGTGAACCCTGTTGAGATCTGGGGCACAAAGGACAGAGTTTTGGGGATGAACCTTTGAGATTTGGGTCAAACGCCCAAATCTGCAAAGAACTGTGAGAGGCGAGGAAATGATCCTGGAGATTGAGGCAAAACGGTCAAGATTCACTTTTAGGAGTCGAGATTTGAGGGTAGAATGTGGGAATTTTGGGGTGTCAGTGGACGCAACATCTGGGGTGGGTCCACCACCGGCAATGCCAATAAGGTGAGCACCATAAGCACCATAAGCACCATAAGCACCATAAGGACCATAAGGACCATAAGCATCAGCAGATTTGGCACAGAAATAGGAGCCGGAATCGTCGTCCTTGAGGCTGCTCATGGTCAGCGTCACCGAGCTCTGCCCGTTGTCCCTGGAGATCGTGAACCGGCCCTTGACCGAGGGCGCGTATCTGGTGTCACCACCATTGCTGCTGATACTTGCCACGAATTCCAGCCCCTGCCCGGGCCTCTGGTGGACCCAGAACATCCAAAAACTCCCAAAATCGAAGCCGGATGCTCGGCAGAGGAGGCGCAGGGAGCCCCCGGGGGGCTGGAGGTGCCCCCGGGCTCCAGCAGGGTCACGGCCGCTCCCCCAGCCCCAAACCTTCGCTGCTTCTGCCCCAAATTCCCTTGGCCTGGCCCCAAATCTCCAACAGAGGTTTCCTGTGTGGAAAATTTCCTAAAACCCTGCAATGAGCCCCGATCCACCATTGATTAATTGGACACCTCCTCCTGACTTTGGCACGGCCTCATCCCCATCTCCCCTTGTTCCCTTTGGGGCTGCGGGCGGCCGTGACCCTGCTGGAGCCCGGGGGCACCTCCAGCCCCCCGGGGGCTCCCTGCGCCTCCTCTGCCGCGCATCCGGGTTCAATTTTGGGAAATTTGCCATGCAATGGATCCGCCAGAGGCCCGGGCAGGGGCTGGAGTGGCTCGCAGGGATCAACAGCAATGGTTCCAGCACCGTGTACGCGTCATCGGTCAAGGGCCGGTTCAGGATCTCGAGGGACAACGGGCAGAGCTCGGTGACGCTGACCATGAACAGCCTCAAGGACGAGGATTCCGGCTCCTATTTCTGTGCCAAACGTGACAATGGTTATGCTGGTGGTGCTGCTGCTCTTTTTGGCCACAATTCCTGCAGCGGTGCCACCTCCAAGATGGACCCCAATGTCTCCAATCCCAAGCAATCCTTCCCCTTTTTCCCCAAATCCCAGCTCTTTTTCTCAAATCTCAGCCGTTTTCCCCAAACTCTGCCCCGGCTGCTCCAACCCAGGACATTCCCCCAGTTTTGCCCCAGCGTAACAGGGGTCGATCCTCAGCGGGACGGGACCAAAGGAGTTCGTGTCTACGTTTGGCAGCCATATCCGCCCCTGTCTCTCTCTCTCTCTCTTTCTCTCTATTTTTCTCTCCCTTAATCCCTCTATCGCCTTTTGCCGTGGCCATTCAATAAAGGGGCGTTTGTTTGGATCATCACTGCGAACCCCCTGTGCCGGGTCGGTTCCTTTGGCACCCTGAGATCAAACCCAGAACCCTCAGGAAACCCCTCCGTGAGGGCGGATGGTGACACAGGGGATGGGGACGGGGTCAAAGCGTTAAGCACCAGCATAACTGCAACTATTGTCAGCAGCCTTGGCACAGAAATAGACGGCGGAATCCTGGTCCTTGAGGCTGTTCATGGTCAGCGTCACCGAGCTCTGCCCGTTGTCCCTCGAGATCGTGAACCGGCCCTTGACCGAGGGCGCATACCAGGTGCCGGAACCATCGCTCTTGATACTGGCGACCCATTCCAGCCCCTGCCCGGGCCTCTGTCGAACCCAATCCATTTCAAATTTCCCAAAGTCAAACCCGGATGCTCGGCAGAGGAGGCGCAGGGAGCCCCCGGGGGGCTGGAGGTGCCCCCGGGCTCCAGCAGGGTCACGGCCGCCCGCAGCCCCAAAGGGAACAAGGGGAGATGGGCACGGCCAAAGCTCAGCCCTGGACCCAAACCCCGACCCTGGGCCCCAAACTGGGACCCTTGGGGTTCATCCTCCTCCTCCCAGGTGGGACCCAATGCTTTTCCCATCAGGCCACGCCCACTTGGATGCCCTGGACCAATCAGGTTTCTCATGGCCATCTCCCCTTGTTCCCTTTGGGGCTGCGGGCGGCCGTGACCCTGCTGGAGCCCGGGGGCACCTCCAGCCCCCCGGGGGCTCCCTGCGCCTCCTCTGCCGAGCATCCGGCTTCGATTTTGGGAAATTCTACATGGGCTGGATGCGCCAGAGGCCTGGGCAGGGGCTGGAATACATCGCAGTTATCAGCAGCGATGGTGCTTACACCGGCTACGCGCCCTTGGTGCGGGGCCGGTTCAGGATCTCCAGGGACAACGGGCAGAGCTCGGTGACGCTGACCATGAACAGCCTCAAGGATGAGGATTCCGCCGTCTATTTCTGTGCCAAACCCGCTGTCGCTGGTTGGGTTCCTTATGGTGCTTATATTCCCCATGCTGGTGGTGTCGCCGCCCCTGTCTGAGCCCCTCTTGTCCCCACTCCCCAGACCCTTCCCCCAAATCTCAGCCCCTAACCCCATTCTTGACCCTTTGCCCCAGGTCTCCCCCATTTCCACCAATGGCGACCAAAGACCCCAAACCCCAACTGGTTCTGCCCCAAACCCAACCGCTTTGGCCCCAAAACTCGCCCGATTCTGCCCCAAATCCCCACTTGGGGCTCCCGGCCGCAGCCGCTGCCCCAAACCTCCCCCGCTGTGCCCAGATCGGGGCCCTTTGGGCGCTTTTGGGGCGCGAGGCTGAGATGTGGGGCCCAGAGCTGAGTGTGGGGCCGGAGCCAGGGGAGGGTTTGGGGCCCATGGGGCAGCGTTGGTGCAAAGGGGGCAGGGATGGGACCAAGGCTCGGGGTGGAGGTTTGGGGCCAATGGTTGAGTTTGGGGCTGGAGCAGGCGAGGGTTTGGGGTCAGTGCTGGCCATGGGGGGAAATGGGGACAAAGGGGCAGGGCTGGGGCAGGGGGTGAGGTTTGGGGGAAGGGTCTGGGGTTTGGGGACATTTGGGAACCCAACAACAAAGGCCGGGCTGAAACCAACGTCAATACGATAAGCATCATAATCACAGCCAGAAAAATCACATTTGGCACAGAAATAGATGGCGGAATCCTCGTCCTTGAGGCTGTTCATGGTCAGCGTCACCGAGCTCTGCCCGTTGTCCCTCGAGATCGTGAAACGGCCCTGCACCGAGGGCGCGTACCTGGGGTTGCCACCACTTTGGATCCCTGCAACCCATTCCAGCCCCTGCCCAGGTCTCTGGCGGATCCATTGCATCCCAAATTCTCCAAAACTGAACCCGGATGCTCGGCAGAGGAGGCGCAGGGAGCCCCCGGGGGGCTGGAGGTGCCCCCGGGCTCCAGCAGGGTCACGGCCGCCCGCAGCCCCAAAGGGAACAAGGGGAGATGGGGATGAGGCCGTGCCAAAGTCAGGAGGAGGTGTCCAATTAATCAATGGTGGATCGGGGCTCATTGCAGGGTTTTAGGAAATTTTCCACACAGGAAACCTCTGTTGGAGATTTGGGGCCAGGCCAAGGGAATTTGGGGCAGAAGCAGCGAAGGTTTGGGGCTGGGGGAGCGGCCGTGACCCTGCTGGAGCCCGGGGGCACCTCCAGCCCCCCGGGGGCTCCCTGCGCCTCCTCTGCCGAGCATCCGGGTTTGATTTCGGGAACTTTGGGATGGGCTGGTTTCGACAGAGGCCCGGGCAGGGGCTGGAATTCGTCGCGGGGATCACCAACAATGCTGGTTGGACCGGGTACGCGCCCTCAGTCAAGGGCCGGTTCACGATCTCGAGGGACAACGGGCAGAGCTCGGTGACGCTGACCATGAACAGCCTCAAGGACGAGGATTCCGCCGTCTATTTCTGTGCCAAAGATGCTCGTACTAGTGGAGGTTGGGCTGCTGCTGCTGTTGGGGTTTTTTGGCCCCGTCCCCATGTCCCAGACCCTTCCCCTCACCCCAAGCCCTGACCCCATTCCTGTCCCCGTGTCCCAGCTCTGAACGGGCTCTGCCCCAAATTCTCAGCTCCTGGCCCCAAATCTCAGCTCGGGGCCCACTTGGGGCCATTTTGGCTCCTGAGCTGGTCCCAGCCTCTCCGCCAGGATCCCTGGCCTGGAACTCGCCCAGCTGGGCCCAAATCTGCGCTGCTGGCCCAAAGCAGCCACCACTGACCCCAATCCCCAGTGCTGACCCAAACTGGGACCCTTGGCCTCAAACCCCGACCTTCAGAGCAAAGTCTTGGGGCACAAAGAGGAGATTTGGGGTCAGGAGTTGTGGTTTGGGGTGAGCGGGTGGGAACTGGGGCCGAGGCAGCGCCAGGCTGGGATCAATGGCCAAGGGCTGGGTCTGGGTTGGGGTCTGGGGGAAGGGGCTGGGGCACGGGGACAGGGGGGACTGGGAGATGGGGGTGGGGACCCCACGGGCAACGTCACTACGAGCAGCACTTTCAGCGTAACTGCCAGCAGCACTCTTGGCGCAGAAATAGACGGCGGAATCCTCGTCCTTGAGGCTGTTCATGGTCAGCGTCACCGAGCTCTGCCCGTTGTCCCTCGAGATCCTGAACCGACCCTTGAACGATGACGGGTACCAGGGGCTGCCACCGCTGCTGATATCTGCGACGTATTCCAGCCCCTGCCCGGGCCTCTGGCGGATCCAGTACATGTCAAAGTTCCCAAAACTGAACCCGGATGCTCGGCAGAGGAGGCGCAGGGAGCCCCCGGGGGGCTGGAGGTGCCCCCGGGCTCCAGCAGGGTCATGGCCGCCCGCAGCCCCAAAGGGAACAAGGGGAGATGGGGATGAGGCCGTGCCAAAGTCAGGAGGAGGTGTCCAATTAATCAATGGCTGGATCGGGGCTCATTGCAGGGTTTTAGGAAATTTTCCATGCAGGAAACCTCTGTTGGAGATTTGGGGCCAGGCCAAGGGAATTTGGGGCAGAAGCAGGGAAGGTTTGGGGCTGGGGGAGCGGCCGTGACCCTGCTGGAGCCCGGGGGCACCTCCAGCCCCCCAGGGGCTCCCTGCGCCTCCTCTGCCGCGGCTCCGGCTTCGATTTTGGCAATTTTGCCATGCAATGGATCCGCCAGAGGCCCGGGCAGGGGCTGGAATACGTCGCAGGGATCCAAAGCAATGGTGGCAACCCCAGCTACGCGCCCTCAGTCAAGGGCCGGTTCACGATCTCCAGGGACAACGGGCAGAGCTCGGTGACGCTGACCATGAACGGCCTCAAGGACGAGGATTCCGGCTCATATTTCTGCGCCAAGGCTGCTTATGCTGGTTAGCAATATGAAGCTTATGCTATTGACGTTGGTTTCAGCCCAGCCTTTGTTGTTGGGTTCCCAAATGTCCCCAAACCCCAGACCCTTCCCCCAAACCCCACCCCCTGCCCCAGCCCTGCCCCTTTGTCCCCATTTCCCCCCATGGCCAGCACTGACCCCAAACCCTCGCCGGCTCCAGCCCCAAACTCAACCATTGGCCCCAAACCTTCACCCCGAGCCTTGGTCCCAGCCCTGCCCCCTTTGCACCAACGCTGCCCCATGGGCCCCAAACCCTCCCCTGGCTCCGGCCCCACACTCAGCTCTTGGCCCCACATCTCAGCCTCGCGCCGCGAGTTTTGGGGCCAAAGTGGTTGGGTTTGGGGCAGAACCAGTTGGGGTTTGGGGTCTTTGGTCGCCATTGGTGGAAATGGGGGAGACCTGGGGCAAAGGGTCAAGAATGGGGTCAAGGGCTGAGATTTGGGGGAAGGGTCTGGGGATTCGGGACAGGGGGGCTCAGACAGGGGTGGCGACACCATGGGGAATATAAGCAACAGCAGCATCAGCACCCCAACCAGCGACAGCGGGTTTGGCACAGAAATAGACGGCGGAATCCTCGTCCTTGAGGCTGTTCATGGTCAGCGTCACCGAGCTCTGCCCGTTGTCCCTGGAGATCCTGAACCGGCCCTTGACCGAGGGCGCGTAGCCGGTGTAACCACCATCGCTGCTGATATCTGCGATATATTCCAGCCCCTGCCCGGGCCTCTGGCGCATCCAGCCCATGTAGAATTTCCCAAAATCAAACCCGGATGCTCGGCAGAGGAGGCGCAGGGAGCCCCCGGGGGGCTGGAGGTGCCCCCGGGCTCCAGCAGGGTCACGGCCGCCCGCAGCCCCAAAGGGAACAAGGGGAGATGGGCACGGCCAAAGCTCAGCCCTGGACCCAAACCCTGACCCTGGGCCCCAAACTGGGACCCTTGGGGTTCATCCTCCTCCTCCCAGGATGGTCCAAGCCCATTTCCTGGCTGGCCACACCCACTTGGAGGCCCCCGACCAATCAGGTTTCTCGTGCCCATCTCCCCTTGTTCCCTTTGGGGCTGCGGGCGGCCGTGACCCTGCTGGAGCCCGGGGGCACCTCCAGCCCCCCGGGGGCTCCCTGCGCCTCCTCTGCCGCGGCTCCGGCTTCAGTTTTGGGAACTTTGGCATGCAATGGATCCGCCAGAGGCCTGGGCAGGGGCTGGAATGGTTCGCGGGGATCAGGAGCGATGGTTTCAGCACCTTCTACGCGCCCTCGGTGCAGGGTAGGTTCACGATCTCCAGGGACAACGGGCAGAGCTCGGTGACGCTGACCATGAACAGCCTCAAGGACGAGGATTCCGCCGTCTATTTCTGTGCCAAATCTACTGGTGCTGGTGCTTTTTGGGTTGCTTATGGTGCTGCTGATATTGACGGCACCGGCCATGACCCCATCCCCAACCACCATCACCATCAGCACCGTCACCGTCTGCATCCCTGGCACAGGAACAGGACCCGGAATCCTCGTCCCTGAGGCCGTTCATGGTCAGCGTCACCGAGCTCTGCCCGTGGTCCCTGCAGATCCTGAGCCGAGCTCGTGTCCCAGGGGCTGCCAGCGCTGCTGATTGAGGCAGAGAATTCCGGGGCCCGCCCGGGTCTCTGGGGGATCCAGAGCATGGGGGAACTCCCTGGGGAGGATTCCGGGTCCTGTTCCTGTGCCAGGGATGCAGACGGTGACGGTGCTGATGGTGATGCTGGTTGGGGATGGGGTCATGGCCGGCGGAGTCAATATATCCAGCACCATTAGCATTCCAACCAGCAGAACCATAAGAGTATTTGGCACAGAAATAGGTGGCAGAATCCTCGTCCTTGAGGCTGTTCATGGTCAGCGTCACCGAGCTCTGCCCGTTGTCCCTGGAGATCGTGAACCGGCCCTGCACCGAGGGCCCGTAGTTGGTGCTGCCACCAGTGTTGATACTGGCAATGAATTCCAGCCCCTGCCCAGGTCTCTGGCGGACCCAGCCCATGTCAGCGTTCCCAAAATCGAACCCGGATGCTCGGCAGAGGAGGCGCAGGGAGCCCCCGGGGGGCTGGAGGTGCCCCCGGGCTCCAGCAGGGTCACGGCCGCCCCCAGCCCCAAAGGGAACAAGGGGAGATGGGCAGGAGAAACCTGATTGGTCGAGGGCCTCAAAGTGGGTGTGGATTTCTGAGCAAAGGGGCAGGCCAGACGTAGTTCTGGTGGCAATGCCGACCCTGCCAGTGCTTTTGGCCCTGTCCCCATGGCCGTGTCCCCAGGTGTCCGGAGCTGTCCCCAGACCCCTCCCCTGTGGTCACTCATGGTCAGTGTCACAGAGCTCTGCCGCTGTCCCCGGCCATAATGACCCGGCCCGTGACCCATGGAACGTTCCGGGTGGCTCCACCCTTGCTGACACCTCCAACCCATCCCGGCGCCTTCCCGGGGCTCCGGCTCGCCCAGCTCGAGTCAAAATTTCCGAAATCCCACCCAGATGAGCGGGGACCACCTGAGGGTCTCCTCATCCCCCTCCTGCTCCGGCCGGGGACAGGGACTGGGCCTGGCATCACCGCCACAAACGGCGCCACCAGAAGCAGCATTGATGAACCAGCCTGTGGTGAAACGCCTGGCACAGAAATAGGAGCCGGAATCCTCGTCCTTGAGGCTGTTCATGGCCAGCGTCACCGAGCTCTGCCCGTTGTCCCTGGAGATCGTGAAACGGCCCTGCACCGATGGCGCGTATCTGGTGTCGCCACCACTGCTCTCAATCGCGGCCACAAATTCCAGCCCCTGACCGGGCCTCTGGCGGATCCAGAACATGGTGTGACTGCCAAAATCGAAGCCGGATGCTCGGCAGAGGAGGCGCAGGGAGCCCCCGGGGGGCTGGAGGTGCCCCCGGGCTCCAGCAGGGTCACGGCCGCCCGCAGCCCCAAAGGGAACAAGGGGAGATGGGGATGAGGCCATGCCAAAGTCAGGAGGAGGTGTCCAATTAATCAATGGTGGATTGGGGCTCATTGCAGGGTTTAAGGAAATTTTCCATGCAGGAAACCTCTGTTGGAGATTTGGGGCCAGGCCAAGGGAATTTGGGGCAAGAGCAGGGAAGGTTTGGGGCTGGGGGAGCGGCCGTGACCCTGCTGGAGCCCGGGGGCACCTCCAGCCCCCCGGGGGCTCCCTGCGCCTCCTCTGCCGAGCATCCGGGTTCGATGTTGGCGGTGTCACCCTGTTCTGGATCCGCCAGAGGCCCGGGCAGGGGCTGGAGTGGGTCGGGAGCATCAGGAAGGAAGGTTGGAGCTCCGCGTACGCGCCCTCGGTGCGGGGCCGGTTCACGATCTCGAGGGACAACGGGCAGAGCTCGGTGACGCTGACCATGAACAGCCTCAAGGACGAGGATTCCGGCTCCTATTTCTGTGCCAAATCTGCTGGTGCTGGTGCTGGTGGTTACAGTGTTGGTGCTATTGAGCAGCTACTGGGGACGCGCCTGTCCCTGTGTCCCAACCCTGCTCTGGCTCTGCCCCAAATTCTCAGCTCTTGGCCACAAAGTTGACAGAAATTTTGACACAAATTTTGTCCGCCACGTTGGGAGCAAAGTCTTGGGGCCCAAAGAGGAGATTTGGGGTCAGGAGTTGTGGTTTGGGGTGAGCGGGTGGGAACTGGGGCCGAGGCAGCGCCAGGCTGGGATCAATGGCCAAGGGCTGGGTCTGGGCTGGGCTCTGGGGGAAGGGGCTGGGGCACGGGGACAGGGGGGACTGGGAGATGGGGGTGGCACCATCATCAATACCAGCAGCACCAGCAGCACCAGCACCAGCATATTTGGCACAGAAATAGACGGCGGAATCCTCGTCCTTGAGGCTGTTCATGGTCAGCGTCACCGAGCTCTGCCCGTTGTCCCTGGAGATCCTGAACCGGCCCTTGAACGATGACGGGTACCAGGGGCTGCCACCGCTGCTGATACTGGCGACGTATTCCAGCCCCTGCCCGGGCCTCTGGCGGACCCAGCTCATCCCAAAATTCCCAAAACTGAACCCGGATGCTCGGCAGAGGAGGCGCAGGGAGCCCCCGGGGGGCTGGAGGTGCCCCCGGGCTCCAGCAGGGTCACGGCCGCTCCCCCAGCCCCAAAGGGAACAAGGGGAGATGGGGATGAGGCCCCGGCTCCGGGCCTGTCCGGATTTTTGGGGTAAAACTGGACCAGTCCGGGGGCAATGGTTGGGATGTGAGGGACGAGGCTGAGCTCAGGGGGAAACCGGCCCTGATTTGGGGCCAGGAGTGGAGATTTGGGTCCCCTAATGGAGATTTGGGGCCTAAAGCTGAGATTTGGGGCCAATAACAGAGATTTGGGGCCTAGAGTGGAGATTTGGGGCCAAGATTGGAGATTTGTGGCCAATTATGAAGATTTGGGGCCAAGAATGGAGATTTGGGGCCAATAACGGAGATTTGGGGCCAATAATGACGATTTAGGGCCAGGAGTGAAGATTTGGGGCCAATAATGAAGATTTGAGGCCCAGAGTGGAATTTTGGGGCCCAGAATGAAGATTTGGGGCCAAAAGCTGAGATTTGGGGCCAAAAGCTGAGATTTAGGGCCAATATTGGAGATTTTGGGGCCAAAAGCTGAGATTTGGGGCCCCCAGCAGGTGCCGGCAGCTGCAGCTGCAGCCGAGCCCCGAAAGTGAAACCGGGGCCATTTGGGGCCTTTTTGGCGCCATTTGGGGCCTTTTCGGGGCCTTTGGGGATTTCGGGGCCTTTTCGGGGCCTGTGGGGATTTCGGGGCCTTTTCGGGGCCTCTGGGGATCCCCGAGGGCGGCGCCGGGGCCGGAACGGGGAGAGAAAAACCCGGGGAGGCTTCGGGGGCAGCGCTGGGCGAGGCTGGGCCTGGCTGGGGGCATTTCAGTGGGAATTTAATTTGGATTTATTTAATTTTAATTTAATTTTTATTTCATTTTTATTTTATTTTTATTTAATTTTTAAATAATTTCGATTTAATTTTAATTTAATTTTTATTACATCTTTATTTAATTTTTATATAATTTTTATTTAATTTTTATTTAATTTTTATATAATTTTAATTTAATTTTAATATAATCTTTATTTAACTTTTATTTAATTTTTATATAATTTTGATTTAACTTTTATTTAATTTTAATTTCATTTTTATTTAATTTTTATACAATTTTTATTTTATTTTAATTTAATTTTAATTTAATTTTAATTTAATTTTTATTTTATTTTTATTTAATTTTTATATAATTTTGATTTAATTTTAATTTAATTTTTATATAATTTTAATTTTATTTTAATTTAATTTTGATTTAATTTTTATTTTATTTTTATTTAATTTTTATATAATTTTTATATAATTTTTATTTAACTTTAATTTAATTTTTATGTAACTTTTATTTAACTTTAATTTAATTTTAATTTAATTTTTATATAATTTTTATTTATTTTAATTTAATTTTAATTTAATTTTTATATAATTTTTATTTAACTTTAATTTAATTTTTATTTTATTCCTATTTTATTCCTATTTTATTTCTATTTTCTATTCAAGTTTTAATTTCTTTTTTTAATTTTTTCCTTTATTTCTATTTTTTATTTTTATTTTAATGTTATTTTATATTTTAAATTCGCTTTTAACTTTAATTTAAATTTAATGATTATTTTATTTCTATTTGTAAATTTTACTTTTATTTTTTTAGTTTTAATTTTAACTAATTTAAAAGAATTTAAATTTTAACAACAATTTTATTTATAGTTTTATTTTGTATTTTATTTTCATTTAATTTTTAGTTTTTCTTTTTCTTTTCCAATTAAATTTGGATTTTATTTCATTATTTATTTTATTTTGAATTTTAACTTTAATTTTAATTTATTTATAATTTAATTTTTATTTTTAATACTACTTTTAATTTTAATTTTTTTAATATTTGTTTATTTTTTTATTTTCAATTTTAATTTTATTTCTAAATTTAAACTTAATTTTATTTTTAATTTTTATGTTTATTTTGATCTGTTTAAAATTTTGTTTTAAAGTTGAATTTTAACTTTAATTTTATTTTAATTTTTAATTTTGATTTATTTTTATTTTAATTTAAAATTAAATTTTTACTTTAATAGTTTTATTTTAAATTTTAAGTTATTATTTTTTTTTAAATTTATATTTTTATTTTCAATTCTAATTTAAATTTTACCCTAAATTTTATTGGTAAGTTGATTTTTATTTCACTTTTTTTTTAAACTTAATTTTAATTTTACTTTTAATTTTTATTTTTACTGAATTTAAATTCTTGCCAATTTTGGAACTTTTAATTCCGATTTTTGTGATTTTCTGCTATTATTGGTTTCTATTTGAATTTTTAAATTTAATTAAGATTTTAATTTAATTGAGTTTAATTTAGTTTAATTAATTTGATTTAATTTAGTTTAACTTAGTTTAAATTAATTTAATTTAATTTAACTTTATTTTAATTCATTTCAATTTTATTTTATTTTTATTAAGTTTTAGTTTAATGTAATTTATTTGAAGTTTTATTTTATTTTTATTTAATTTAGTTTAATTTAATTTAATTTTGTTTTATTTTTTAACTCAATAATTTAAAATTTAAATGATTTAAATTAGAAGTAAATTAATTTTAAAATTTATTTTATTTTATTTCATTTATTTAATTACTTTTATACCTAATTCCTTCCATTATTAATTCCTTAACTTTGTTTATTTGAGGTTTATTATTGACAATAATTTTTAATTTATATTTTTAATTTTTTTAATAATAGTAATACTTAAATAATGAAATCGTATTATTATTAAATAATATTTATTTTATTTTATTTTATTTTATTTTATTTTATTAATTTTACTTTAATTTTATTTTATTTTATTTTATTTTACTTGATTTTATTTTATTTTATTTTATTAATTTAATTTAATTTAATTTAATTTAATTTAATTTAATTAATTTAATTTAATTTTATTTTATTTTAATTTATTTTATTAATTTTATTTTTAATTTTTATTTCAATATTTTACCAGATTCCTTTCTTCCTCCTATTTATTCCACCCATTAAAGTCAATTCCCTTTTATTCCTCGGCATTAATTAAGAATTTTTAATAAAAAATCAAAAATTTCGGTTTTTTCCTTGTTTTTTTCGTTATTTTCCTTTTTTGCCATTGGAGCGTTCGGGGTTTTGGGGCAATAAATGAAATAAAATGGAATTAAAGGGAATTAAAAAATTGGGAAAAAAAAGACATAAAATAAAATTAAATGTTCAATAAAATAAAAGAATTCATCATATTTGGGTTTTATTTTATTTTATTTTATTTTATTTTATTTTATTAAAACTTATTATTGTATCATTATTTATAAATTTATTTTGTTTTAATTTAATTTAATTTTATTAAAACTTATTATTGTATTACTGTTTATAAATTTTTATTTTATTTTAATTTAATTTAATTTAATTTAATTTAATTTAATTTGAACTTATTATTGTATCATTATTTATAATTTTTAATTTAATTTAATTTTATTTTATTTCATCTTATTGATTAAAATTTATTTTTCTTATTTATAGAATTATTTAATTTTTAAATTTTAATTTTATTTTCTTACTTTATTTTTAAAAAATTTATTATTTTATCATTATTTGCATTTTAATTTAATTTAATTCAATTTATTTCTTTTTATTAAATTTATTTAATTTAAAAAAATAATTTAATTTATATTTATAATTTTTTGTATTATTTGTATTATTAATTTATTTTTAAAGTTATTGAAATTAAAATTAATTTAAAATAAAATTATAATGAAATTAATTAATAAATTAAAATCAAAATAAATTTAAAATAATATAAATTAAATTAAAATGTAAAATAAAATAAAAATAAATAAATAAAATAAAATTAAAATAAAGTAAAATAAAATAAAATGAAATTAAATTTAAATAAAATAAAATAAAAATAATAAAATAAAAATAAAAAAAAAAAAAAAAAAAAAAAAAAAATAAAATAAAATAAAATAAAATAAAATAAAATAAAATAAAATAAAACGTGATTAAAACGAAATGGCAGAAAATAAAGGAAATAAAAGAAAAAAAACCGAACTAAAAATGAAATGAAATAAAAATAACGGGAAATAAACAGAATAAATGGAATGAATATTTTGAATTTTAATAATCAAAAAATGGAATTAAATTAAATTAAAAAAGTGGAAGAATCAAAATTGAAAAAAGGGAATGAAAATAAAGTTATAAAAATAGAAAATGGCGAAACCAGAGGCAGGAAATTGATGCAAATGAAGGAGGAAATGGGTGAAAAACAGAAAAAAAAATCAATTAAAGCGGAGGAATTAAAAAAATAAAGGCGATAAATTGAAATAAATTGAAATAAAATAAAATTAATTAAAGGAACGGACGTAAACCCAGGAAATAAATCCCAAAATTTGGTAAAATAAAAGAAGAAGAATTTAATTTAATTTAATTTAGTTTCATTTAATTTAATTTAATTTAATTTAATTTAATATTAATCTAAGAAAAAATTAAATTAATTTAATTTTAAAAATTAAAAATAAATTTATGGGAAATTAAATAATTAAAAAATTTTTCTATTAATTAGAACTATATTATAAAAATGTGTATTTTATTAATTTTTATATATAAAATGTATAAGTTTTTATTAATTGAAATTATTGAAAAAATATTGAGCTTTATTATTGAAAACATTGTCTATTTTCATTTTAAAATTTGATAAGTTTCTAATAATTCTATTAATTAATATGTTTCTATTAATTTAGAAATATCAATTCTTTATTAATAAATAAATTTCTAGATTTTTATTAATTGAGAAAACTCATAATTTTTTATTTATAAAATTAATAAATTCACAAAATTGAATTTAATATAATGCATTTATGTGGTTTTATTAATCGAAAAAAATGATACTTTTCGCTTTAAAAAACTAGAAATTTATTTTAATTGAAGTTAATAATAAAAATTAAAAATTTAATTAGTTAAAAATAAGTTTATATTACTTGAAATCAAATTAATCACATGTAACAAACCCCAATTAAACGCAATAAAACTGCAATTAACTCTAATTAAACAAAGAAAAGGCAAAAAAATCATCAAAATAGGGATAAAACCCCTCACAAATTAATTAAATTTAAAAATTAATTAAAACAAACCCGAATCAGCCGTTTCCCGCCTCCCTCTCAGGTGCGGGCGCTGATTGGTCGAGCGAAAAGGGCGGGAACCAATCAGCGCCGTGCGCGGGAAGAGCGCCCTTGGCGGGGTAAATCTGCCCGGTGACGGCTTCTGATTGGTCCGGAGGGGCCCGCGGGACCCAATCAGAGGCGGGGACCTCCGTGATACCGCCCGCAATTCACTGAGGGCGGCCCCAAATCCCCCCGAAATCGCCCCAAAATCTCTTCCAGGACCCCCAAAATCCCCCCAAAACTCCCAAATTCAGCCCAAAATATCCCTAGGACCCCAAAAATCCTCCCAGAGCTCCGAAATCCCCCCAAAAATCCCTTCCGGGATGCCGAAATCCCCTCAGAAGGCCCAAATTCGGCCCAAAATCCCCTCAGAGCTCCAAAATCCCCTCTTAGACCCCAAAATCCCCTCAGAATCCCCAAATTCGCCCCCAAAATCCCTTCCAGAACCCCGAAATCCCCTCAGAAGGCCCAAATTCAGCCCAAAATATCCCCAGGACCACAAAAATCCTCACAGAGCTCCAAAAATCCCTTCTGGGACCCCGAAATCCTCTCAGAAGGCCCAAATTCAGCCCAAAATCCTCTCAGAGCTCCAAAATCCCCTCAGAGACCCCAAAATCCCCCCAGAATCCCCAAATTCGCCCCAAATCACCTCAGATTCCCCTCAGGATTCGCCAAAATCCTCCCGGAACCCCCAAAATGACCCCAAAATCTCCCTGGGACCCCCAAAATCACCCAAAAAATCTTCAAATCCCCTTCCCAAAAATTCCTCCAAAGTCTCCACAAAAATTTCACAATTCCCCCCAAATTTGCCCCAAATTCCCCCAAAATATTTGCCAAAATCCCCCCTATAAAAAATCCCCAAATCCCCCTCAAATCCCCTCTAAAAAATCCCCAAATCCCCCCCAAAATCCCTCCCAAAAATTCCCCCAAAATGCCCCAAATCCCCCTCAAAATATCCCCAAATCCCCCCCAAAATCCCTCCCAAAAATTCCCCCAAAATCCCCCAAATCTGCCCCAAAATATCCCCAAATCCCCCCCAAAATCCCTCCCAAAAATTCCCCCAAAATGCCCCAAATCCCCCCCAAAATATCCCCAAATCCCCCCAAAATCCCTCCCAAAAATTCCCCCAAAATGCCCCAAAATGCCCCAAATCCCCCTCAAATCCCCCCAAAATTTCCCCGGAGCCCCCAAAATCCCCCCCTCCCCAAAATTCCCCAAAATCCCCCAAAAAACCCCAAAATTCCCCAAAATGCCCCCAAAAAACGCCCAAATCCCCCCTCCCCCGGCGGTGACGTCACCGCCTGTCGCGACAGGCGCCCCCTCCCCTCCCGTGACGTCATTTCCCGACCCCGCCCCGTCCATGGCCGAGCCCGGAGGTGCGGAACGGACCCGAAACCGCGCGGATTCACCCCAAAATTCCCGCGGGAAAAAAAAAAACCAAACCCGGGGTTTGGCGGGAAATTAAGGGTGGGGGAGGGGGAGATTTGGCGGGAAAAAACGGGGGGGGTTTGGCGGGAAAAAAAAAAGGGGGGAGGGGTTTAAGGGGGTTTAGGGGGGGTGAAAATTGATTTTTTTGGGGGGGAAAAATGGGAATTTTTGGAGGGGAAAATGGGGATTTTTTTTGGGGGGGGGGAAATGGGGAAGTTTGGGAAAAGCCGGGATTTGGGGGGGGAAAAAAACCGAATTTTTTTTGGGGGAAAAAAAGGGGATTTTGGGGGAATAAATGGGATTTTTAAGCGGATTTTTGGGATTTTTTATGGGGGGGAAATTCGGGATTTGGGGGGGAAAAGAACCGATTTTTTTTGGGGGGAAAAGGGGGATTTTGGGGGAATAAATGGGATTTTTAAGGGGATTTTTGGGGATTTTTTTTGGGGGGAAAAAGGGATTTATAGGGAAAAAAATGGGGATTTTTGGGGGGAAAAAAACCCGAATTTTTTTGGGGGAAAAAAGGGGGATTTTGGGGGAAGAAGTGGGATTTTTAAGCGGATTTTTGGGGATTTTTTTGGGGGGGAAAATGGGATTTATAGGGAAAAAATAAAGGGGGATTTTGGGGGGGAAATTCGGGATTTGGGGGGGAAAAAAACCGATTTTTTTTGGGGGAAAAAAAGGGGATTTTGGGGGAATAAATGGGATTTTTAAGGGGATTTTTGGGGATTTTTTGGGGGGAAAAAAATCAGGATTTTTGGGGGGAAAAAGGGGTGGAAAAATCAATATTTTGGGGGGGGAAAAAAGGGATTGAGGGAAGGGATTTTTGGGGGGAAAATAGAAATTTTGGGGGAAAAAATTTTGGGGGGAAAATAGAAATTTTGGGGGGAAAAAATTGGAATTTTCGGGGGAAAAATTGGAATTTGGGGAAAAAATGGGGGGTTTGGGGAAAAAATGGGGATTTTGGGAAAAAAACAGGATTTGAGGGGAAAAAAAAGGGGAATTTTGGGGAAAAAACCTGGGATTTTGGGAGGATTTGAGGGGGTTTTGGGGGAAAAAAAAAAGTTGGAATTTTTGGGGGGATTTTAGGGAATTTTGGGGGGGATTTTTGGGAATTTTTTTGGGAGGAAAAACCCCAGGAGTTTGGGGGAAAAAATGGGGATTTTGGGTCAGGGGAAATGGGAAATTTGGGGGGGGGGGGGAAATGGGAATTTTGGGGGAATTTCGGGGTTTTTTGGGGGGAATAATTTGGGCTTTTTTTGGGGAATAATTTCATTTTCTGGGTGATTTTTGGGTGGATTTATCGGTTTTTGAGCGGGAATTTTGCTGATATTTGGGGGGAAATCAGAAATTTCGGGGGAAATACGGCAATTTTGGGGTGAAAAATGGCAATTTTGGGGTGATAATGCCAATTTTGGGGTGAAAAATGAGATTTTTTGACAAATAGTGACAAGTGTAGGGTGACCAATGACAATGCTGGGGTTGAAATGCCAATTTTGGGTTGAAAAATGACAACTTTAGACAAATGACAATTTTGGGCTGAATAATGATAATTTTGGGGTGAAAAATGACAATTTTAGGGTGAGCAATTACAACTTTGGACAAACAACGGCAACATAATAATAATAATAGTAATAATTAGAATAAGAATAAGAAGAAGAATAATAAGAATAATAATGGTAATAATAATAATAACAGTAGTGATAGTAATAATAGTAATAGTAATAATAATAATAATAATAATTATGATTTTGGGGCAAGTAATGACAATTTTGATCCCGGAACAACCCCCCAGTTTCGGGCCAAAACCGCCCAATTTTGGGCCAAAACTGCCCAATTTTCGCCTCCCTATCCCCCCCCTTGAACAACAACAATTTTTATGCGATTTTGGGGTGAAAAATGACGATTTTGGGGTGAAAAGTGACCATTTTAGGGCGAGCAATTACAGCTTTGGACAAACAACAGCAACATAATAATAATAGTAATAATAGTAATAATAGTAATAATAATAATAATAATAATTATGATTTTGGGGTGAAAAATGACAATTTTGGGACGAGTGATTACAACTTTGGACAAACAACAGCAACGTGATAATAATAGTAATAATAGTAATAATAATAATAATATCAATAATAACAATAATAATAATAACAATAACAGTGATAATAATGGTAATAATGGTAATAATAATAATGGTAATAATAATAATAACAGTAATGATAGTAATAATAGTAATAGTAATAATAATAATAATAATAATAATAATAATAATTGCGATTTTGGGGCGAGTAATGACAATTTAGATCCTGGAACAACCCCCCAATTTTGGGCCGAAACCGCCCAATTTTGGGCCGAAACCGCCCAATTTTGGGCCGAAACCGCCCAATTTTCTCCTCCCTAACCCCGCCCCCTTTTCTCTCTCTCTCTCTCTCTCCCCTCCCCCAGCCCCCGCCGCCCCCTCCCCCAGCCCGTCCCCGCCCCCGGCCCCGCCCCCGGAGCTGCGGCTGATCCTGGAGGAGCTGCGGCAGCTGCGCCAGCGCCAGCTCCTGCAGATGCAGCTGACGCAGGAGATTTGCCGGCAGCTCCTCCTGCTGGGGGCGCTCGAGATGCCCCCGAAAACCCCGGCCACGCCCCCGCCGCCGCCGGGAAACCCCGCCCCCCGCCGCCGGCCACGCCCCCCGCCCCGCCCGCGCCTGCTGCTGCTGCCCGCCCCCTTCGCCAAACCCCAGCGCCCCGGCGGAGGCGGCGGCATCGCCGTGGCCTTGGCGTCCACCTTGGGCTCCGTGTCGCCGTTGGCGCCTTCGTTGGGTTCTTCGTCGTCGTTGGGGCCGGCGTTGGGTTGTTCGTCTTCCAAGAGGTCAACGGGGTCAATGTTTGACTCAACGTTGGGTTTAACGCCATCGTTGGGGTCGACGTTGGGTTCTTCGTCATCGTTGGGGCCGGCGTTGGGTTGTTCGTCTTCCAAGAGGTCAACATTGGACTCAATGTTGGGTTTAACGCCGTCGTTGGGGTCAACGTTGGGTTCTTCATCATCAGCGGGGCCAGCGTTGGGTTCTTCGTCGTTGTCAAGGTCAACGTTGGGTTCTTCGTCATCAACGGGGCCAATGTTGGGTTCAGCGCCATCGGTGAAGTCAACGGGGTCAACGTTGGACTCAACTTCGGGTTCTTCGTCATCGTTGGGGTCAACGTTGGGTTCTTTGTCGGCGTTGGGTTCTTCGTCTTCGAAGAGGTCAACGGAGTCAACGTTGGACTCAGCGTTGGGTTCTTCGCCTTCTTTGGGCCCAACCTTGGGGTCTTCATCGCCAATGGGGCCAGGGTTGGGTTCTTTGTCTTCAAAGAGACCAATGGGGTCAACCTTGGGTGCTTCGTCTTCAGTGAGGTCAACGTTGGGGTCAGCGTTGGGTTGTTCGTCATCGTTGGGGTCAGCGGGGCCAGTTTTGGGTTCAGCCCCATTGATGGGGTCAACGTTGGGTTCTTCATCGTCCGTGAGGTCGGCGTTGGGTTCTTCATCATCAACGGGGCCAACGTTGGGTTCTTCATCATCAACGGGGTCAGCAATGGGCTCTCCATCATTGTTGAGGTCAATGGGGTCAACGTTGGGGTCAACATTGGGGTCAACGCCATTGATGGGGTCAGCGTTGGGTTCCTCACCATCATTGGGCCCAAAGTTGGGCTCTTCATCAACGTTGGGGTCAATGCCATCTTTGGGTCCAACGTTGGGTTCTTCATCAACGCTGGCTCCACCATTGGGTTCCTCGTCGGGTTCTTCATCAACGTTGGGTCCGAGATTGGGTCCAACGCCATCGTTGGGTTCTTCATCAACGTTGGGTTCTTCATCGACCTTGGGTCCAACCTTGAGTTCTTCTTCAACCTTGGGTCCTTCATCAACGTTGGGTCCAACCTTGGGTTCTTCATCAACGCTGGGTCCAACCTTGGGTTCTTCTTCAGCCTTGGGTTCTTCATCAACGTTGGGTTCAACCTTGGGTTCTTCTTCAACGTTGGGTCCAGCACTGGGTTCTTCTCCATCCTTGGGTTCTTCACCAACCTTGGCCCCACCGTTGGTTCCGCCGCCGCCGCCTCCGTTGGGTTCCTCCCCGCCGGGCGGGGCCCGGGCGAAGCCGTCGGGCGGTGCCGGTGGGCGGCGCCCCCACCGGGCGGGGCCGTTCCGCTGCGACCTCGGGGCGCACCTGCGGCGCCAGCGCCGGCGAGGCCACGCCCCCCAGGTGAGGTCAATGGGTCAAGGTTGGGGTCATTGGTCGCTCTGATTGGTCATTTGGTCAAGCTTGACCTCATTGGTCGCTCTTCTCACCCCACAGGTCCCCCCGGAAGTGACCACGCCCCTTCCACGTCCAGCCACGCCCCCTCCAGTTTCAGCCACGCCCCCTCCACACAACCCTGCACCTCAAGATTTCCAAGAAAGCTCCGCCCACTCTTCAAGCCACGCCCCCTTCCCCAAGCGGCGCCTCCTGTGCCCCACCCACGAGGAGGAGGCCACGCCCCAAACAGGCCACGCCCCCTCAACGTGTGGCTCCGCCCCCTCCGAGGCCTCCATGCTGCAGGAAATTGGGGAGAAATCGGAATTTCCGGCCCCAAATTTGGAAGAAAATTCCTCAAATTTGGGTGGAAATTCATCGATTTTGGTAGAGAATTCCTCAATTTTAAGGGAAAATTCTGCAAATTTGGGTGGGAATTCAAACTTGGGGGGGAATTGCTCAAACTTGGGGCAAATTTCCTCAAATTTGGGTGGAAATTCTCCAAATTTGGGCGCGAATTCTTCAAATTTGGGTGGAAATTCCTCAGTTTTGGGCACGAATCCCCCAGTTCTGGGTGGAAATTCCACAGTTTTGGGTACAACTTCCTCAATTTCGGGTGAGAATGCCTCAAATTTGGGTGAAAATTCCTCCATTTCAGGCAGGAATTCCCCAATTTTGGCTGAGAATTCCTCAATTTTGGGTGGTTCCACAATTTTTGGTGGAAATCCCTCAGTTTTGAGTGAAAATCCCTCAGATTTGGGGGTGAATTCCTCAGTTTTGGGTGGAAATTCTCCGAATTTGGGTGGCGACAATGGAGACCCCGAAACTCCGGGGGAGTAATTTGGGGGGGGGGCGGCTCCAAAATTCCTCTGGGAGCCCCAAAATTCCCCAAAAATCCCCGATAAAACCGATTAAAAACCTTTACTGATTCTCCTGCGTGTGATTTGGGGCTGAGGGGGAAAACCGGGAGAAGCGGGGCCTCAAAAATCAAAAGAATTCGCCCCAGAAGCCGCCTCTTCAAAATGGCGGCGCCCTCAACAAAGATGGCGGCGCCCTCACTTGGGCGTGGCCAGCGCTCAAAATGGCGACGGTTGCCGTGGAAACGGTGCCCGGTGTCAAAATGGCGGCTGTTGCCATGGGAACATGCCCGTATTCAAAATGGCGGCAGCGGCGCGCCCGTAAAGGGGCGTGGCCAGAGCGGAAATGGCGCGCGTTGCCGCGGCAACGGAAGCCCGGAAGTTCCCGGGTTCAAAATGGCGGCGGTTACCATGAAAACAAGGGGTGCCCGGATTCAAAATGGCGGCGGCGCTCGCCGCTGCGCCCTCACCGGGGCTCAAAATGCTGCGGGTCGCGTTTGGAATGAAACGGCGGGAAGGGCGCGGTGTCCATGGAAACGACACGGCAGCAATTTTCCGTTTTTAAAGTCGCCGGTTGCCATGGAAATCGTGTTTGTGTGTTTCTGAGGGAGGGGGGTTCTGCCAGCTCTCAAAATGGCGGTGATTCCCATGGAAACAACGCGGTGCCAGTACTCAAAATGGCGGCGGTCTCCATTGAAATAATGGGAAGTGCCCAAACTCAAAATGGCGGCGGTTACCATGGAAATAAGGGTGGACGCCCGTACTCAAAATGGCGGCGGTCACCACGGAAGTAGCCGTGCGTGCCAGCACTCAAAATGGCGGAGGTCGTTATTGGAATAAACGGCTTTGCCCACACTCAAAATGGCGGCGGCGGCTTCCGACCGCTTCCGGCCGCTTCCGCTTCCGGCGTTGTGAGGCGGGAGCGGGAGCGGGAGCGGGAGGATCGCGGCCGGCCGGTCTCTGTCGCGACAGGACCGCGACAGGATCGCGAGCGGGGCCATGTCGGACACGTGGAGCTCGATCCAGGCGCACAAGAAGCAGCTGGACTCGCTCCGGGAGCGGCTGCAGCGGCGGAGGAAGCAGGACCCGCTCGGGGCCGCCGGTGAGGGCCCGGGGGCGTGAGGGGCTGAGGAGAATTAAAGGGTTAATTATGGGGGGAAAGGGGTAATTAAGGGGTTAATGAGGGGGCAATGTTAATTAGGGGGGTTAATGAGGGGCTAAAGTTTGATTAAGGGGGTTAATGAAGTGGAAGGGGGTAATTGGGGAGGCTGGGGGGAATTAAAGGGGTTAATGAGGGGGGAAAAGTTAATTAAGAGGGTTAATGAAGGGCTAAGGATTAATTGGGTGGGTTAATGAGAGGAGAAAGGGGTAATTAGGGGGTTAATTAAGGGGGAAGGGATAATTAAAGGGGTTAATGAGGGGCGAAGGGTCGATTAGGGGGGTTAATGAGAGGCTAAGGGTTAATTAAAGGGGTTAATGAGGGGGGGTAGGGGTAATTAGGGGGGTTAATGAGAGGCTGAGTGTTAATTAGGAGGGTTAATGAGGGGTCATGGGTCAATTAGGGATTAATGAGGGGTCAGAGGTCAGTGAGGGGTCAGGCATTAATTACAGTCGGGAATTAATGAAGGGCTTGGGTTTAATCAGAGGGTGGAGGCTAATTAGGGATCATTGTTTAATTAGGAATGGGGGTAATTAAAGTAAGGGTTAATTAAGAAGAGGAATTCATTCAAATTGGGGTAAAGTAATAGTAGGGGTTAATGAAGAATGGGGTTAATGAATAATAGGGGCCAATTAAGAGTAGATTAATTAAGAATTGGGGTTAATTAAGAATGGGGGAATAATTAAAAATAGGGATTAGTTAAGAATTGGGGGCTAATTAATAATTAGGCTTTAATTAAGAATGGGTGTCTAATTAATAAAAAAGATTAATTAAGAATGGAGGGATAACTAAGAATAGAGATTAATTAATAATCGGGGTTAATTAAGAATAGGAGTTAATTAAGAATAGAGGAGTAATTAAGAATAGAGAAGTAATTAAGAATAGAGAGTTAATTAAGAATAAGGGTTTAATAAGAATGGGGCTAATTAAGAAATAGGGATAATTAGGAACTATTAATTACATTAATTAAGGTTAATTGAGATTAATTAAGGTGTTAATTAATATGATTTCTCCCCCCCACAGACCCCCGCCATGACCTCTCTCTGGCCACGCCTCCCCGCACCTCCAGCCCCGCCCCCTCCGGCCCAGACGGGGGCGTGTCCTCTCTCGGCTCCGCCCCTGGCTCCGCCCCCTCCCCTCCGGTGGGCGGGGCCGAGGGGGTCCCCGGGGAGCCCCCGGAGCCGGACCCGGCCCTGGAGCGGCGCCTCCTCCTCCACCTGTCGGACCTGGCCACGCCCCTGCCCACCGACGCCAGCGCCATCCGCAGCGCCATCGCCGGGGTACGCACCTGGGACAGGTGGGGACACACCTGGGGACACGGCTGGGACGGGGGGGATACACCTGGGGACAGCTGGGACACACCTGGGGACACACCTGGGGACAGCTGGGACACACCTGGGGACACACCTGGGGACACGGCTGGGACGGGGGGACACACCTGGGGACACACCTGGGGACACACCTGGGGACACACCTGGGACAGGGGGGATACACCTGGGGACACGGCTGGGATGGGGGGGACACACCTGGGGACACGGCTGGGGACAATGGGGACACACCTGGGACAGGGGGGATACACCTGGGGACACACCTGGGGACACACCTGGGGACACACCTGGGACAGGGGGGACACACCTGGGGACGGCTGGGGCAGGGGGGACACACCTGGGACACACCTGGGACACACCTGGGGACACACCTGGGGACACGGCTGGGATTGGGGGGACACACCTGGGGACACACTTGGGACACACCTGGGGATACACCTGGGACAGGGAGGGACACACCTGGGGATACACCTGGGGACACGGCTGGGATTGGGGGGACACACCTGGGGACACACCTGGGACAGGTGGGGACACACCTGGGGACACGGCTGGGACGGGGGGGACACACCTGGGCATGGCTGGGGATACACCTGGGACAGGTGGGGACACACCTGGGGACACACCTGGGACAGGGGGGACACAGCTGGGGACACACCTGGGGACACACCTGGGGACACACCTGGGACAGGTGGGACACACCTGGGGACACACCTGGGGACAATGGGGACACACCTGGGACACACTTGGGACAGGGGGGACACACCTGGGGACACACCTGGGACAGGGGGACACACCTGGGGACGGCTGGGATTGGGGGGACACACCTGGGACAGGTGGGATTGGTGGGACACACCTGGGGACACATCTGGCACAGGTGGGACACACCTGGGGACAGCTGGGGTTGGGGGGACACACCTGGGGACACACCTGGGACACACCTGGGACAGGGGGGACACGCCCAGATGCTCTCAGGTCCCCAAATCCCACCTCAGTCGCTGCCAGGTGTATCCAGGTACCCCCCAGCTGTATCCAGGTGTATCCAGGTACCCCACCAGGTGTGCCCAGATGCCCTCAGGTGTACCCCAGGTGCCCCCCAGGTGTATCCAGGTACCCCCCAGGTGTACACAGGTGTACCCCAGGTGTTCCCCAGGTACCCCCAGGGGTGTCCAGGCACCCCCCCAGGTGTTCCCCAGGTACCCCCAGGTGTACTCAGCTGCCCCCAGGTGTATCCAGGTGCACCCCAGGTGTACACAGGTGTACCCCAGGTGCCCCCCAGATGTTCCCCAGGTACCCCCCGGTGTATCCAGGTGTGCTCCAGGTGCCCCCAGGTGCTTCCCCCACCCCTCCTCACCTGTCCCCCCCTCCTCACCTTTGTCCAGGGCGACGCCCAGGTGACGCTGCGCGCCGTCGAGAGCCTCCTGCACAAGTTCGCGGCGCAGGAGCTGATCGAGGTGCGCCGGGGGCTGCTCCACGACGGCCCCGCCCTCGTCACCTCCGCCGACCACTCCAAGCTGGCCGCCATGGCCGCCGCCGCCGCCTCATTGGCCGGCCGGCGCCGGGGGGCGGAGCCCGCGGGTGGGGCAGGGGGCGGGGCCGGGGAAGGGAAGGAGGCCAAGAGGTGCCGGAGGGCGGCGGCGGCGTCGGACGTGGATCTGGAGATCGAGAGTTTGCTGAGTCAGCAGTCGACCAAGGAGCAGCAGAGTAAGAAGGTGAGGGCGGGGCTTGGGAGGGGGTGGGGCTTGGGGGGGATTCAAGATGGTGGGGTTTCAAAATGGCGGGGTTTTGAGGTGGTGGCGTTTCAAAATGGCGGGGTTTCGAGGTGGTGGCGTTTCAAAATGGCGGCATTCAAGATGGCGGGGTTTCAAAATGGCGGGGTTTTGAGGTGGTGGCGTTTCAAAATGGCGGCATTCAAGATGGCGGAGTTATGAGGTGGTGGCATTTCAAAATGGCGGCATTCAAGATGGCGGGGTTTCAAAATGGCAGCATTCAAGATGGCGGGGCTTTGAGGTGGTGGCATTTCAAAATGGCGGCATTCAAGATGGCGGCGTTTCAAAACGGCGGGGTTTGAGTGGGTGGAGTCTAGAGGCGGCAGGCGGAGTTTAAGGGTGGTGGGTGGAGCCTAATGATGGTGGGTGGGGTTTACAGAGGTGGGTAGAGTATAAGGACAGTGGGTGGGGCTTAAGGCTAGTGGGTGTGGCCTAGCGATGTTAGGCGGGTTTTAGTGGAGGTGGGTGGAGCCTAGAGATTGTGGGTGGGGTTTAAAGGTGGTAGGTGGAGTCTTGAGATTGCAGGTGATATTTTCAAAGTGATGGGTGGAGCTTGATGGTGGGTGGGGCTTAAGCGTGGTAGGTGGGCTCTAGAGATTGTGGGTGGGATTTTTAGGCCGGTGGGCAGAGCTTAATGGTGGCGGGTGGGGTTAATGCAGGTGGGTGGAGCCTAAAGACAGTGGGTGGGGCTTAGGAATAGTGGGTGGAGCCTAGAGATGGTGGGTGGAGTCTAGAGGTTATGGGTGGAGCCTAGAGATGGTGGGTGGAGCCTAGAGATGGTGGTTGGGATATAATGATGGTGGGTGGAGTCTAGAGATTGTGGGTGGGATTTAACAGCAGTGGGTGGAGCCTAGTGCTAATGGGGCGTGGCTTAACGAGGTGGGCGTGGCCTCAGGTGAGCCAGGAGATCCTGGAGCTGCTGAACACCACCACGGCCAAGGAGCAGTCGATCGTGGAGAAGTTCCGCTCGCGGGGCCGCGCCCAGGTGCAGGAGTTCTGCGACCACGGCACCAAGGAGGAGTGCGTCAAGGCCTCGGGCGGCGAGCGGCCCTGCCGCAGGCTGCACTTCCGGTCAGTCTGGGGGGGTTTGGGGTGATTATCTGGGGTTTTGGGGGGTTTGTATCAGGTTTTGGGGTCATTATTTGGAGTTTTGGGGCTTTTATTTGGGGTTCTGGGTAGGAGGGTGTCAAGGCCTCAGGCCCCCGGAAGTGCTGTGTCAAGGCCTCAGGCTCTAGGCCTGCACTTCCGGTCATTTTGGGGGGGTTTTGGGGGTTTATTTAGGACTTTGAGGGGTTTAATTCAAATTTTAGGGTGATTATCTGGGGTTTTGGGGGGTTTATATCAGGTTTTGGGGTGATTATTTGGAGTTTTGGGGCTTTTATTTGGGGTTCTGGGTAGGAGGGTGTCAAGGCCTCAGGCCCCCGGAAATGTTGTGTCAAGGCCTCAGGCCTTAGGCCTGCACTTCCGGTCAGTTTGGGGAGATATTGGGGGTTTAATTCAAATTTTGGGGTGATTATCTGGGGTTTTGGTGGCTTTTCTTTGGTGTTTTGAGGGGTTTGGTTCAGATTTTGAGGCTTTTACCAAAGGTTTTTGGGAGGAGTGCCTCAAGGCCTCAGGCCCCCGGAAATGTTGTGTCAAGGCCTCAGGCCCTAGGCCTGCACTTCCAGTCAGTTTGGGGAGATTTTGGGGGTTTATTTGGGGTTTTGAGGGGTTTAATTCAAATTTTGGGGTGATTATCTGGGGTTTTGGGGGGTTTATATCAGGTTTGGGGTGATTATCTGGAATTTTGGGGCTTTTATTTGGGGTTCTGGGTAGGAGGGTGTCAAGGCCTCAGGCCCCCGGAAATGTTGTGTCAAGGCCTCAGGCCCTAGGCCTGCACTTCCAGTGAGTTTAGGGAGATTTTGGGGGTTTTTTTGGGACTTTGAGGGGTTTAATTCAGATTTTGGAGGATTTATTTGGGGTTTTGGGGGGTTTGTATCAGGTTTTGGGGTGATTATTTGGAGTTTTGGGGCTTTTATTTGGGGTTCTGGGTAGCTGTGCCTCAAGGCCTCAGGCCCCCGCAAATGCTGTGTTAAGGCCTCGGGCTCTAAGCCTGCACTTCCGGTCAGTCTGGGGAGATTTTGGGGGTTTATTTAGGACTTTGAGGGGTTTAATTCAAATTTTGGGGGATTTATTTGGGGTTTTGGGGGGTTTAATTCAAATTTTGGGGTTTTGGGGGCTTTTGTTTGGGGCTCTGAGGGGTTTGGTTCAGATTTTGAGGCTTTTACCGAGGGGTTTTTGGGAGGAATGCCTCAAGGCCCCCAAAACCCCAACTTCCTCCAAAAAAACCCCCCATTTTCCCACCCAAATATTTCCTTTGTTTTTCCCCCCAAATCTCTCCGTTTTTCCCCTCCAAAATTCAAATTTTTCCCCTCAAAAAATTCAATTTTTTTTCGCCCTCCCGAACCCCATTTTTTTTCTTTTTCCCCTCCAAAAAATTCCGTTTTTGCTCCAAAAATTCTCCAAAAATTCCGGTTTTGCTCCAAAAATTCTCCAAAAATTCCGTTTTTGCTCCAAAAAATCCCGTTTTTGCTCCAAAAATCCCGTTTTTCCCAAAAGCCCCGTTTTTCACCCCAAACCCTGTCCCCCACAGCCGCATCATCAACAAGCACACGGACGAGTCCCTGGGCGACTGCTCCTTCCTCAACACCTGCTTCCACATGGACACCTGCAAGTACGTGCACTACGAGATCGACACCTGCGCGGCCACGCCCCCGCGCAGCCCCGCCCACCCGCGGCCACGCCCCCCGCTCCCCGCCCCCGGCCCCGCCCACCCGCGGGCCCCCGCCCGACGCCGGGGCCGACCGGCTCTTCCCGCCTCAGGTGAGGGGAAATGCAAATGAGCTGGGGTTTTGTGTAATTGTATAAGTAATTATGTATAAAATTTATGATAAGTTACTATAAATTAATATTTTTATATGTATATATATATATGTATATATATAAAATATATTGTATATTAGATGTGATAATTGTATATATAATAAATATATTATATATTATATATAATATATATGTAACATATATTATTATATATAGTATTATGTATAAAAATTTATAATAAATTAGTTTTTATATAAATAATTATATAGAAAGTAATTAAATAATTATTCTATTTTAAAATTTTCATTTTTTAATGGAATAATTATTTTTATTGAGTTAATGGTCGCTTTTATTATGTTATATTGTGCTATATTATATCATATTATATTATATTATATTATATATATTTTTATATGCTGATATATATAATGTACAGTATGTAATATATAATATATAATATATAATATATAATATATAATATATAATATATAATATAAAATATATATTATTATGATATATGATATATGATATATATATTTTATTTTGTATATTATATATAATCTGTGCTTATATATTACATCCTATATGAATTATACTTATTAGTATTTTAATACATTAAGTATTTATTTTTATTACATTCAAACTGATTTTTTATGATTTGATTTTATTGTATTTTTTCATATTGAGGCATTTCTTTGCCCATTTCTGACCCATTTTCCCCCCAATTTCGCCGTTTTTTGCCATTTTTCACCGTTTTTTGCAATTTTTCTCCATTTTCACCGTTTTTTCGTGTTTTCTCCCCGTTTTTTCAGTGGATTTGTTGCTCCATCCTCTGCCTGCACGTGTCCATCCTGGGCATCTTCCCGAGGCATTTCTGTGCCCACTTCTGACCCATTTTCCCCCTGTTTTTGCCGTTTTTTGCCGTTTTTTGCCATTTTTCTCTATTTTCACCGTTTTTTCCCATTTTTCCGTGTTTTCACCCCGTTTTTTTCAGTGGATTTGCTGCGACATCCGCTACCTGGACGTGTCCATCCTGGGCAACTTCCTGAGGCATTTCTTTGCCCATTTCTGACCTGTTTTCCCCCCGTTTTTGCCATTTTTCGCTGGTTTTTGCCATTTTTCTCTATTTTCACCATTTTTCCGTGTTTTCACCCCGTTTTTTCCAGTGGATCTGCTGCGACATCCGCTACCTGCATGTGTCCATCCTGGGCAGATTCCTGAGGCATTTCTGTTCCCGTTTCACCCCCGTTTTTGCTATTTTTCGCCATTTTTCTCCATTTTCACCATTTTTTCCCATTTTTTCACTTTTTCTCCCCGTTTTTTCAGTGGATCTGTTGCTACCTCCTCTACCTGCACGTGTCCATCCTGGGCATCTTCGTGAGGCATTTCTGTCCCCGTTTCTGACCCCTTTTCCCCTGTTTTCACCGTTTTTTGCCATTTTTTGCCGTTTTTTCTCCATTTTGACCGTTTTTTTCGTGTTTTTGCCCATTTTTCCACTGGATTTGTTGCTGCCTCCTCTATCTGCACGTGTCCATCCTGGGCAACCTCCTGAGCCCCAATTCCTCCAATTTTTTTGCCGTTTTTCGCCGTTTTTCGCCATTTTCACCGTTTTTTCCCGTTTTTTTTCCCATTTTTTCACTTTTTCACCCCATTTTTTCAGTGGATCTGCTACAACATCCGCTACCTGGACATGTCCATCCTGGGCAAGCTCCTGAGCCCCAATTCCTCCAATTTTTTTGCCGTTTTTCGCCGTTTTTCGCCATTTTCACCGTTTTTTTCCCGTTTTTTCCCATTTTTTCACTTTTTCGCCCCGTTTTTTCCAGTGGATCTGCTGCGACATCCGCTACCTGGACGTGTCCATCCTGGGCAAGTTCGCCGTGGTGATGGCCGACCCTCCCTGGGACATCCACATGGAGCTGCCCTACGGGACCCTGACGGACGACGAGATGCGGCGCCTCAACATCCCCGTGCTGCAGGACGAGGGCTTCCTCTTCCTCTGGGTCACCGGCAGGTCGGGGGCCCCAAAATCCCCGGGGTTCGCCCCAAAAATCCCAGAGATTCACCCCAAAAACCCTGAGAATTTATCTCGAATTCATTGTGACCCAAAATCCCCGGGATTCGCCCCAAAACCTGAGGATTCACCCAAAAAACCCAAGGATTCGCCCCAAAATCCATGGGGAGTTGTCCTAAATTGATACTGAGTCTAAAACCTGAAGATTCACCCCAAAAACTTGAGGGTTCACCCCAAAAAACACAAAGATTCACCCCAAAACCCACAGGATTTGCCCCAAATCTGTGGGGAATTGTCCTAAATTGATAGAGTCTAAAAACCTGAGGGTTCACCCCAAAAACCCAAGGATTCACCCCAAAACCCTGAGAATTTATCCCAAATTCATTGTGATCCCAAAATCCCAAAGATTCATCCCAAAACCCACAGGATTTGCCCCAAAACCCACAGAATTTACCCCAAATCTGTGGGAATTGTCCTAAATTGATACTGACTGAAAACCTGAGAATTCGCCCCAAAAATCCCAGAGATTCACCCCAGAACCCCTGAGAATTTATCTCGAATTCATTGTGACCCAAAGACCCAAATATTCATCCCAAAAACCCCCAGGATTTGCCCCAAATCTGTGGGGAATTGTCCTAAATTGATACTGACTGAAAACCTGAGAATTCACCCCAAAAATCCCAAGGATTCACCCCAAAAAACCCAAGGATTCACCCCAAAATCTGTGGGAAATTGTCCTAAAAATCCCAATTTTCCTCTTTTCCAAACCCCTTTTTTTCCCCCTAAAAATCCCAATTTCCCCCCATTTCCAAACCCCTTTTTTTCCCTAAAAATCCCAATTTTCCCCCATTTCTAAACCCCTTTTTCCCCTAAAAATCCCAATTTTCCCCCATTTCCAAACCCCTTTTTCCCCTAAAAATCCCAATTTTCCCCCATTTCCAAACCCCTTTTTTCCCCCTAAAAATCCCAATTTTCTTCCATTTCCAAACCCCATTTTTCCCTTAAAAAATACCAATTTTCCTCTTTTCCAAACCCCTTTTTTCCCCCCTAAAAACCCCAATTTTCCCCCATTTCCAAACCCCTTTTTCCCATTAAAAAATCCCAATTTTCCCCCATTTCCAAACCCCTTTTTTCCCCCTAAAAATCCAATTTCCCCCCATTTCCAAACCCCTTTTTCCCATTAAAAAATCCCAATTTTCCCCCATTTCCAAACCCCTTTTTTTCCCTAAAAATCCCAATTTTCCCCCATTTCAGGGCCATGGAGCTGGGCCGTGAATGCCTCAACCTTTGGGGGTGAGTTTTGAGATTTTTTTTTTCCCCTTAAAAATGCCCCAAAAAAAATCCAAAAAAATTCCGAAAAAACCCCAAAAACCCCAAAAAGTCCCGGAATTGACCAAAATTCCCTCAGGTACGAGCGGGTGGACGAAATCATTTGGGTGAAGACGAATCAACTGCAGCGAATCATCCGCACGGGGCGCACGGGCCACTGGCTGAACCACGGCAAGGAGCACTGCCTGGTACCCCAAAAACAGGCCCAAAAACCCCAAAAACGGGCCCAAAAATGAGCCAAAAAACCCCAAAAACGGGCCCAAAAATGGGCCCAAAAATGAGCCCAAAAACCCCAAAAACGGGCCCAAAAATGAGACCAAAAATGAGCCCAAAAATGGGCCCAGAAACACCAAAAAACAGCCAAAAATGGGCCCAGAAACCCCAAAAACGGGCCCAAAACGGGCCCAAAAATGAGCCAAAAAATGGGCCCAGAAACACCAAAAATGAGCCCAAAAATGAGCCAAAACCCCCAAAAACGGGCCCAAAAATGAGCCAAAAAATGGGCCCAGAAACCCCAAAAACGGGCCCAAAAACGGGCCCAAAAATGAGCCCAGAAACCCCAAAAATGAGCCCAAAAATGAGCCCAAAAACCCCAAAAACGGGCCCAAAAATGAGCCCAAAAACCCCAAAAACGGGCCCAAAAATGAGCTCAAAAACGGGCCAAAAACCCCAAAAACGGGGCCAAAAACACCAAAAATGAGCCCAAAAATGGGCCCAAAAATGGCCCAAAAATGAGCCAAAAAATGGGCCCAGAAACACCAAAAATGAGCCCAAAAATGAGCCCAAAAATGAGCCCAAAAATGGGACCAAAAATGAGCCCAAAAACGGGCCCAAAAACACCAAAAATGAGCCCAAAAATGAGCCCAAAAATGGCCCCAAAACCCCCAAAAATGAGCCCAAAAATGAGCCCAAAACGGCCCCAAAACCACAAAAATGGGCCCAAAAATGAGCCCAAAAATGAGCCCAGAAATGAGCCCAAAAATGGGCCCAAAAATGGCCCAAAAATGAGCCCAGAAACACCAAAAACGGACCCAAAAATGAGCTCAAAAATGGGCCAAAAAACCCCAAAAATGAGCCCAAAAATGAGCCCAAAACCACCAAAAACGGGCGCAAAAACGGGCCCAAAAACCCCAAAAACGGGCCCAAAAATGGCCCAAAAATGAGCCAAAAATGGGCCCAGAAACACCAAAAAGGAGCCCAAAAATGAGCCCAAAAACGGCCCCAAAACCCCAAAAACGGGCCCAAAAACGGGCCCAAAAATGAGACCAAAAATGGGCCAGAAACACCAAAAATGAGCCCAAAAATGGCCCCAAAACCCCAAAAACGGGCCCAAAAACGGGCCCAGAAACCCCAAAAATGAGCCCAAAAATGAGCCCAAAAATGAGCCCAAAAATGGGCCCAGAAACACCAAAAATGAGCCCAAAAATGAGCCCAGAAACACCAAAAATGAGCCCAAAAATGAGCCAAAAATGGCCCCAAAAATGGGCCCAAAAATGAGCCCAAAAATGGCCCCAAATAGGCCCAAAAATGGGCCCAAAAATGAGCCCAAAAATGGCCCCAAATAGGCCCAAAAATGAGCCAAAAATGGCCGAAAAATGGCCCTAAAAACCCCAAAAATGAGCCCAAAAATGAGCCAAAAAACGCCCCAAAAATGGCCCCAAAAATGGCCCCAAAAATGAGCCCAAAAATGAGCCCAAAAACCCCAAAAGTGACCCCAAAAGTGACCCCAAAATCCCCAAATCCGACCCCAAAACTTTACCCCAAACCTGGGGCACCCCCGGGAGAGAATTTGGGGGGATTTGGGTTTTTGTGGGGTGGTTTTAGGGCATTTTGGGCCAAATTTCGGGGATTTTGGGACTTCCTGCGTGGATTTTTGGGATTTCGGGGATTCTGGGGCAGTTTTGGGAGATTTTGGGGGTCCCTGGGTGGATTTTGGGTTTTTTTTTGGGGTGGGTTTAGGGGATTTTGGGGTCTGTGGGCGGTTTGAGGGGATTTTGGGCTGTTTTGATTTTTTGGGGTGGATTTTGTGGATTTTGGGGCAGTTTTAGGGGATTTTGGGGTGGGTTTTGTGCGGTTCAGGTGTTTTGGGGCATTTTTCGGGGATTTTGGGGCTCCGGGAGCCTCCAAATTTTGCTCCTCCCACAGGTGGGGGTGAAGGGGAACCCCCAAGGCTTCAACCGGGGCCTGGACTGTGACGTCATCGTGGCCGAGGTGAGCCCCAAAATCCCCGGATTTCACCCCAAAAATCAAAACCCCAGAAACTGAACCCCAAAATCCCTGAAATTGAACCCCAAAACCCCCTGAAATTCCACCCCAAAATCCCCTGAAATTCCACCCCAAAATCCCTGAAATTCCACCCCAAAACCCCCAGAAACTGAACCCCAAAATCCCCTGAAATTCCACCCCAAAATCCCTGAAATTGAACCCCAAAATCCCTGAAATTGAACCCCAAAATCCCCAGAAACTGAACTCCAAAATCCCTGAAATTCCACCCCAAAATCCCCTGAAATTCCACCCCAAAATCCCTGAAATTCCACCCCAAAATCCCTGAAATTCCACCCAAAACCCCTGAAATTCCACCCCAAAATCCCCAGAAATTCCACCCCAAAATCCCAGAAATTCCACCCCAAAATCCCCTGAAATTCCACCCCAAAATCCCTGAAATTTAACCCCAAAATCCCTGAAATTCCACCCCAAAATCCTTGAAATTCCACTCCAAAACCCCCAGAAACTGAACCCCAAAATCCCAGAAATTCCACCCCAAAATCCCCTGAAATTCCACCCCAAAACCCCCAGAAACTGAACCCCAAAATCCCTGAAATTTAACCCCAAAATCCCTGAAATTCCACCCCAAATCCCCTGAAATTTAACCCCAAAATCCCCAGAAACTGAACCCCAAATCCCTGAAATTCCACCCCAAAACCCCCAGAAATTCTACCCCAAAATCCCTGAAATTCCACCCCAAAATCCCCTGAAATTCCACCCCAAAATCCTGAAATTCCACCCCAAAATTCCTGAAATTCCACCCCAAAATCCCCAGAAACTGAACCCCAAAATCCCTGAAATTTAACCCCAAAATCCCCTGAAATTCCACCCCAAAATCCCTGAAATTCCACCCCAAAATCCCTGAAATTCCACCCCAAAACCCCCAGAAACTGAACCCCAAAATCCCTGAAATTCCACCCCAAAATCCCCTGAAATTCCCCCCAAAATCCCTGAAATTTAACCCCAAAATCCCTGAAATTCCACCCCAAAATCCCCTGAAATTCCACCCCAAATCCTGGGAAATTTGACCCAAAATCCGGGGATTTAAACTCAAAATCTGGGGGTTAAAACTCAAAATCTGGGGGTTAAAATGCAAAATTTGGGGATTTAAACCTAAAATCTCGTGGTTTAACCCCAAAATCTGGGGATTAAAACCAAAATCTGGGGATTAAAACTCAAAATCTGGGGGGTTTAAAATCTGGGGATTTAAACTCAAAATCTGGGGGTTAAAATCCAAAATCTGCGAGTTTGACACCAAAATCTGGGGGTTAAAATGCAAAATTTGGGGATTTAAACCTAAAATCTCGTGGTTTAAACTAAAAATTTGGGGATTAAAACTCAAAATCTGGGGATTTAAACTCAAAATCTGGGGTTTAAAATCCAAAATCTGCGAGTTTAACACCAAAATCTGGGGGTTAAAATCCAAAATTTGGGGGTTAAAAACCAAAATTTGGGGGTTTAAAACCAAAATCTGGGGTTTAAAACCAGAATCCGGAATTATCTCGGGAAAAGGTGAAAAATGGGGAAATTACCTCAAAAAAAAAAGGGGAAAAATGAGGGAATTATCTTGTGAAACAGCGAAAAATCAGGAAATTACCTCATAAAATGGTGAAAAATTGAGAAATTGCCTCATAAAATAGTGAAAAAATGAGGGAATTGTGTGAGGGAATGGTAAAAATGAAGGAATTATCTCAGAAAAAGAATAAAAAATAAAGGAATTATCTCGTGAAATTGTGAAAAATGCAGAAATTACCTCAGGAAGAGGAGGAAAATGAGGAAATTTCCGCATAAAATGGTGAAAAATGAGGAAATTACCTCATAAAAAAGTGAAAAATGAGGGAATTGCCTCAGGAAAATGGCAGGAAAGCAAAAAATCGCCTCAGAAAATGGGAAAAAAATGGGGAAATTACCTCATAAAACAGTCAAAAATGAGGAAATTACCTCATAAAACAGTGATAAATAAGGAAATTACCTCACAAAATGGTAAAAAAATTAAGAAATTACCTCACAAAATAATGAAAAATGAGGGATTTACCTCATGAAATGGTGGAAAATGGGAGAATCCCCTCAGAAAAGGGCGGGAAACCAAAAAATCGCCTCAAGAAATGGGAAAAAATGAGGGAATTACCTCATAAAACACTGAAAAATGGTGAAATTACAACAGGAAACATTTAAAAATGAGGAAATTTCCTCATGAAACGGTGAAAAATGAGGGAATTACCTCATAAAAAAGTGAAAAATGAGGGAATTGCCTCAGGAAAATGGCGGGAAAGCAAAAACCCGCCTCAGAAAATGGGAAAAAATGGGGAAATTACCTCATAAAACAGTAAAAAATGAGGAAATTATGTCATAAAACAGCGAAAAATAAGGAAATTACCTCATAAAATGGTAAAAATTTAAGAAATTACCTCAGAAAATGGTGAAAAACGAGGGACTTACCTCATGAAATGGTGGAAAATGGGAGAATCCCCTCAGAAAAGGGCGGGAAAGCAAAAAATCGCCTTAGAAAATGCAGCAAAATCATCAAAAACCCAGCAAAAAATAAAAAAAATGGCAAAAAAAGGTAAAAAAACCCCAAAATCGCCTAAGGAAAAGTGAAAATTTCCTTTTTTTGGCCCCGAATTGGCCCAGGTTCGCTCCACCAGCCACAAACCCGATGAGATTTATGGGATGAGAAATCCCCCCAAAAATCCTAAAAAAATCCACTTTAAATTCTCAAAAAATTCCTCAAAAAATCTGCTTTAAATCCCCAAAAATCCCTTTTAAAATCCCCTTTAAAATCCCAAAAAATCCACTTTAATTCTGAAAAAAATCCTCAAAAAATCTGCTTTAAATCCCCACAAAAGTCCCCAAAAATCCCCAAAAAATCCAATTTAAATACCCCAAAAATCACAAAAAATCCAATTTAAATCCCCAAAAAATCCCGAAAAAAATCCCGAAAAAAATCCCGAAAAAAATCCCAAAAAATTCTCAAAAATTCCCAACTGATTAAAATTATTAAAATTTCCTTTTTTTGCCCCAAATTGCCCAGGTTCGCTCCACCAGCCACAAACCCGATGAGATTTATGGGATGAGAAATGCCCCCAAAAATCCTAAAAAAATCCACTTTAAATTCCCAAAAAAATTCACTTTAAATTCTCAAAAAATTCCTCAAAAAATCTGCTTTAAATCCCCAAAAATCCCTTTTAAAATCCCCTTTAAAATCCCCAAAAAATCCACTTTAATTCTGAAAAAAATCCTCAAAAAATCTGCTTTAAATCCCCACAAAAGTCCCCAAAAATCCCCAAAAAATCCAATTTAAATACCCCGAAAATCACAAAAAATCCAATTTAAATCCCCAAAAAATGCCTCAAAAATCCCCAAAAAATCCCAAAAAATTCTCCAAAATTCCCAACTGATTAAAATTATGAAAATTTCCTTTTTTTGGCCCCAAATTGGCCCAGGTTCGCTCCACCAGCCACAAACCCGATGAGATTTATGGGATGAGAAATCCCCCCAAAAATCCTCAAAAAATCCACTTCAAATTCCCACAAAAATCCTAAAAAAAAATCACTTTAAATTCCACAAAAATCCCTCAAAAATCCACTTTAAATTCTCAAAAAAATCCTAAAAAAATTCACCGTAAATCCCCACAAAAATCCCCTTTAAAATCCCCAAAAATTCCACAAAAAATCCCGAAAAAAATCCCAAAAAATTCTCCAAAATTCCCAACTGATTAAAATTATTAAAATTTCCTTTTTTTGCCCCAAATTGCCCAGGTTCGCTCCACCAGCCACAAACCCGATGAGATTTATGGGATGAGAAATCCCCCCAAAAATCCTCAAAAAATCCACTTTAATCCTCAAAAAACCCATAAAAAATCTGCTTTAAATCCCCTCAAAAATCCCCCAAAAATCCAATTTAAATCCCTCAAAAATTCAATTTAAATCCCCAAAAAATCCAATTTAAATCCCCAAAAATCCCAAAAAAATTCCCCAAAAAATCCCAAAAAATTCTCAAAAATTCCCAACTGATTAAAATTATGAAAATTTCCTTTTTTTGCCCCGAATTCCCCCAGGTTCGCTCCACCAGCCACAAACCCGATGAGATTTATGGGATGAGAAATCCCCCAAAAATCCTCAAAAAATCCACTTCAAATTCCCACAAAAATCCTAAAAAAATCACTTTAAATTCCACAAAAATCCCCCAAAAATTCACTTTAAATTCCCAAAAAAATCCTAAAAAATTCCCCGTAAATCCCCAAAGATCCCCTTTAAAATCCCCAAAAATTCCACAAAAAATCCATTTTAAATCCCCCAAAAATCCCTCAAAAATCCACTTTAATCCTCAAAAAAACCCATTAAAAATCTGCTTTAAATCCCCTTAAAAATCCCCCAAAAATCCAATTTAAATCCCTCAAAAATTCAATTTAAATCCCCAAAAAATCCAATTTAAATCCCCAAAAATCCCTCAAAAAATCCCTCAAAAAATCCCAAAAAATTCTCCAAAATTCTGAAATGATGAAAATGATGAAAATTTCCTTTTTTTGCCCCAAATTCCCCCAGGTTCGCTCCACCAGCCACAAACCCGATGAGATTTACGGGATGAGAAATCTCCCCAAAAATCCTCAAAAAATCCACTTTAAATCCCAAAAAATCCCCAAAAAAATCCCTCAAAAATCCACTTTAATCCTCAAAAAAACCCATAAAAAATCTGCTTTAAATCCCCTCAAAAATCCCCCAAAAATCCAATTTAAATCCCTCAAAAATTCAATTTAAATCCCCAAAAAATCCAATTTAAATCCCCAAAAATCCCAAAAAAATTCCCCAAAAAATCCCAAAAAATTCTCCAAAATTCCGAAATGATGAAAATGATAAAAATTTCCTTTTTTTGCCCCGAATTGGCCCAGGTTTGCTCCACCAGCCACAAACCCGATGAGATTTATGGGATGAGAAATCCTCCCAAAAATCCTCAAAAAATCCACTTTAAATTCCCAAAAAAATTCACTTTAAATTCTCAAAAAATTCCTCAAAAAATCTGCTTTAAATGCCCAAAAATCCCTTTTAAAATCCCCTTTAAAATCCCCAAAAAATCCACTTTAATTCTGAAAAAAATCCTCAAAAAATCTGCTTTAAATCCCCACAAAAGTCCCCAAAAATCCCCAAAAAATCCAATTTAAATACCCCGAAAATCACAAAAAATCCAATTTAAATCCCCAAAAATCCCTCAAAAAATCCCGAAAAAAATCCCAAAAAATTCTCCAAAATTCCGAAATGATGAAAATTATTAAAATTTCCTTTTTTTGCCCCAAATTCCCCCAGGTTCGCTCCAGCAGCCACAACCCGATGAGATTTATGGGATGAGAAATCCCCCCAAAAATCCTCAAAAAATCCACTTCAAATTCCCACAAAAATCCTAAAAAAAAATCACTTTAAATTCCCACAAAAATCCCTCAAAAATCCACTTTAAATTCTCAAAAAAATCCTAAAAAAATTCACCGTAAATCCCCACAAAAATCCCCTTTAAAATCCCCAAAAATTCCACAAAAAATCCATTTTAAATCCCCAAAAAATCCCTCAAAAATCCACTTTAATCCTCAAAAAAATCCTTAAAAAATCTGCTTTAAATCCCCTCCAAAATCCCTCAAAAATCCAATTTAAATCCCTCAAAAATTCAATTTAAATCCCCAAAAAATCCAATTTAAATCCCCAAAAATCCCTCAAAAAATCCCGAAAAAAATCCCAAAAAATTCTCCAAAATTCCCAACTGATTAAAATTATGAAAATTTCCTTTTTTTGCCCCAAATTACCCCAGGTTCGCTCCACCAGCCACAAACCCGATGAGATTTATGGGATGATCGAGCGCCTCTCGCCCGGCACCAGGAAAATCGAACTCTTCGGGCCGCCCCCCACAACGTCCAGCCCAACTGGTAACAAAATTCGGGGTTTTTTGGGAATTTTTGGGGCTTTTTTGGGGTTTTTTTTAAGTTTTTGGAAGGTGGATTTTTGTTTTTTTTTTATTTTAATTTTTTGGGATTTTTTGAGGACTTTTTAGGGATTTAAATTGGATTTTTTGAGGATTTTTTAGGGATTTTTTGAGAATTTTTTAGGGATTTTTGGGAATTTTTTGAGGGTATTTTAGGGATTTTTGGGGATATTTTTAGGATTTAAAGTGGATTTCCAGGGGATTTTTGAGGAGTTTTTAGGGATTCAAATTGGATTTTTTGAGAATTTTTTAGGGATTTTTTGAGAATTTTTTAGGGATTTTTGGGCATATTTTTAGGATTTAAAGTGGATTTCCAGGGGATTTTTGAGGAGTTTTTAGGATTTAAATTGGATTTTTTGAGGATTTTTTAGGGATTTTTTGAGAATTTTTTAGGGATTTTTGGGGATTTTTTGAGAATTTTTTAGGGATTTTTGGGGATATTTTTAGGATTTAAAGTGGATTTCAAGGGGATTTTTGAGGAGTTTTTAGGGATTTAAATTGGATTTTTTGAGGGTTTTTTAGGATTCAAATTGGATTTTTTGAGGATTTTTTAGGGATTTTTTGAGAATTTTTTAGGGATTTTTGGGGATTTTTTGAGGGTATTTTAGGGATTTAAATTGGATTTTTTTAGGATTTTTTGTGGGATTTAAATTGGATTTTTTGAGGATTTTTTTAGGATTTAAAGTGGATTTTTTGAGGATTTTTTAGGGATTTTTGTGGGTTTTTTGAGGATATTTTTTGGGGTTTTGAAGTGGATTTTTGGTGGGATTTTTGGGGATTTTTTGAGGATTTTTTAGGGATTTAAATTGGATTTTTGGAGGATTTTTTTGGGATTTAAATTGGATTTTTGGGGGGATTTTTTGCCGGATTTTTAGGGGATTTAAAGTGGATTTTTGGTGGGATTTAAAGTGGATTTTTTCAGGATTTTTTTGGGATTTAAAGTGGATTTTTTTGGGATTTAAATTGGGTTTTTTTTGGATTTTGCAGAATTTAAATTGGATTTTTTTGGGGATTTTTTGAGGACTTTTTTGGGATTTTTTTAGGATTTAAAGTGGATTTAAAGTGGATTTTTGGAATTTTTTTGGGGGATTTAAAGTGGATTTTTTGAGGATTTTGCAGAATTTAAATTGGATTTTTTTGGGAGATTTTGGGGGTATTTTTTGGGGATTTTTTGAGGATATTTTAGGGTTTTGAAGTGGATTTTTGGAGGATTTTTTTTTGGGATTTAAAGTGGATTTTTTGGGCAGATTTAAATTGAATTTTTGGGCGATTTAAATTGAATTTTGGGGGGATTTAAATTGAATTTTTGGGGGATTTAAAGCAGATTTTTTTTTTATTTTTTGGGGATTTTTTTGCGATATTTTGGGTATTTTGGGGGGATATTTTGGGGGATATTTTGGGATATTTTTGGGGTGATTTTGGGATATTTTTGGGGTGATTTTGGGGCGTTTTTGGTGTTTTTGCAGGATCACCCTGGGGAACCAGCTGGACGGGATCCACCTGCTGGACCCGGACGTGGTGGCGCAGTTCAAGCAGCACTACCCGGACGGGGTCATCAACAAACCCAAACCCATCTGAAATCCTGGGATTTTGGGGCTTTTTGGGGTTCTGGGATTGGGATTTTTTGGGTTTTTTTGGGGGTTTTTTGGGGAGGAGTTTGGGCTTTTTTGGGGTTTTTTTTCGGGGTTTTTTTGGGTTTTTTTTTCAGGGTTTTTTTTTGGTTTTTTTTGGTTTTTTTTTAATTTTTTTAAATTTTCTTTGATGATTTTTAGGGTTTTTTTTGGGGTTTTTTTCTGGGTTTTTTGGGGTTTTTTTATGATTTTTTGGGGTTTTTTTTGGGGAGGAGTTTGGGCTTTTTTGGGGTTTTTTTGGGGTTTTTTGGGGTTTTTTTTAGGTTTTTTTGGTTTTTGTTTTTATGGGTTTTTTTAGGGTTTTTTGGGGGTTTTTTGTTTTTTTTTTGTTTTTATGGGTTTTTTTAGGGTTTTTTTGGGTTTTTTTTTTTGGTTTTTTTTTGGGGTTTTAAAAAATTTTTTTTATGAATTTTTGGGGATTTTTTGGGGAAGCGTTTGGGGTTTTTTTGGGTTTTTTTTTTTTGTTTTTTTGGGGGATTTTTTGGGGGGATTTTTAAATTTTTTTGATGATTTTTTGGGGGTTTTGTTTGGGTTTGTTTGGGTTTTTTAGGGGTTTTTTGGGGTTTTTTTTGTTTTTTTTTTTTAATTTTCTTTACGATTATTTTGGGATTTTTTGGGGAGGAGTTTGGGTTTTTCTGGGGTTTTTTTGGGGGTTTTTTTGGGGTTTTTTGGGGAGGAGTTTGGGTTTTTTTGGGTTTTTTTGGGGGTTTTTTTTTAGGGTTTTTTTAGGGTTTTTTGGGGTTATTTTTGGGTTTTTAAAAAATTTTTTAAATGATTTTTTGGGGGTTTTTGTTTGGGTTTTTTTAGGGTTTTTTAATTTGGGATTTTGGGGCTTTTTAAAATTTCTTTTATTGGGATTTTTTGGGTTTTTTTGGGGTTTGGGAAGGGGTTGGAAACGAAATAATTTGGAAAGAAAATGTGGGGGATTTTTGTGGCAAAGAAGGTGGAAAATGTTAAAATGCTAAAAAAAAAAAGGAAAAAATGGCAACCGTGAGAATAAAAAATGCAAAATTGAGAATAAAAAAAGCCTTTTGTGGTTTTTGGGGATTTTGGGGAGTTTCAGGGAGGTTTGGGGCATTAAAGTGGAATTTTTTGGGGTTAAAAAGGGATTTTTTGGGTCTAAAGTGGAATTTTTGGGGTTAAAATTGGAATTTTTTGGGTCTAAATTGGAATTTTTGGGGTTAAAATGGAATTTTTTGGTCTAAATTGGAATTTTTTGGCCTAAATTGGAATTTTTGGGGTTAAAAATGGGATTTTTTGGGTCTAAGTTGGATTTTTGGGGTTAAAATGGGATTTTTTGGGTCTAAATTGGAATTTTTGGGGTTAAAATGAGATTCTTTTGGTCTAATTGGATTTTTTGGGGTTAAAATTGGATTTTTGGGTCCAAGTTGGATTTTTGGGGTTAAAATTGGATTTTTTAGGAATCTAAATGGGATTTTTTTGGTCTCAAATGATTTTTTGGATCTAAAAATGGATTTTTTGGGTCTAGAAATGAAATTTTTGGGTCCAAACCGCGTTTCTGGTGCTCAAACCCGATTTTTATTGAAGCACAAAAAAATAAATTTCCCATCCCGGTTTTTTTCTGCTTTTCCCCCTTTTTTCCCCCCTCCCCAAATTCCATTTTTTTTACAACCCCCACCCCCCCCCTTTTTGGGGCAAAAAGGCCCAAAAAAAGCCAAAGTCCCTCGAGTTCTGCGGCTCCGTTCGATTCCGAGCGCCGAGACCCCAAAATCGCCCGAATTCACCCCAAAATTTGGGGTCACTTGACGAAGACGACGCTGCTGCTGCTGCTGCTGCTGCTGCTGCCCCGGGCCGCCAGCCAGGCCAGGAACACGTCCCTGAAATGGGGGAAAAAACCGAGGTTTTGGTAAAAAAACGCCATTTTTGGGGTCAAAAAATGGAATTTTGGGGTAAAAAATGGGGGTTTTGGTAAAAAAAGGGAGTTTGGGGGTAGAAATATGGGTTTGGGTAAAGAAAAGGGGAATTTTGAGAGGAAAAACGTGATGTTGAGAAAAAAAAGGGATTTTGGGTGGAAAAAAGGCGATTTTTGGGTTAAAAAGTGCAATTTTGTGTCAAGAAATGGAGTTTTGGGTTAAAAAACGGCTGTTTTGGGTTAAAAATGGTTTTGGGTTAAAAAATGGCAATTTTGGGGCAAAAAATGGAGATGTTAGGGTCAAAACCCAGTGATTTTGGGTTAAAAGATGTTTTTGGGTACAAACCCGGTGATTTTGGCTCAAAATGGGTGTTTTTGTTCAACAAAGCCATTTTTGGGTCAAACCCCACCATTTTTGAACACACTTTATTTTTGGGTCAAAAAATGCCATTTCTGGGTCAAAACCCAGCGTTTTCATGTCGAAATTTGGAGCATTTTGGGCTCCAAAACTGCCGATTTTTGCCTCTAAAACCGCCAATTTTTGGGCTAAAAACTCCGGGTTTTTTTTGGCCCAAAATCCCCATATTTCACCCCAGACTGACCGGCAGTGCCTGACCAGGCCCTCACTGGAGCAGAACCCCCGTTCCCAGCCCCCATTTTTCCCTCCAAAAATGGCCGATTTTGCCTCTAAAACCGTCGATTTTTCCCTCCAAAAATGGCTGATTTTGCCTCTAAAACCGCTGTTTTTTTGGCTCCAAAACCGCCGATTTTTGCCTCTAAAACCGTCGATTTTTGGGCTAAAAACTCCTTTTTTTTTTGCCCAAAATCCCCGTTTTTCACCCCAGACTGACCGGCAGTGCCTGACCAGGCCCTCACTGGAGCAGAACTGCTCATCCCAGCCCCCATTTTTCCCTCCAAAAATGGCTGATTTTGCCTCTAAAAACTCCATTTTTTGGCATAAAAACTCCGTTTTTTCGCCTAAAACCTCCGTTTTTTTTCCCAAAACCCCCGTTTTTCCCCCCAGACTGACCGGCAGTGCCTGACCAGGCACTCGCTGGAGATCTCTCTCTTTTCCTCCTCCTCCGTTGTTGTTGTTGAGAGAGATATCTCTCTCTTTTCCTCCTCCTCCGTTGTTGTTGTTGAGAGAGAT